>JAJAQF010000336.1:0-25465 GCA_020510985.1 Pholidichthys leucotaenia
GAACACGGACATAAACTCCGCCAAAAACTGCTGGTAAGTTAATGTAGGATAACCTGGGCTCGCCATTACAGTATAGGCCCAATCTAAGGCTCTACCTCCCAGTAGGTTAATGATATATCCTATCTTGTTTGAGTCAATGGCGAAGTTCCCCGGGACTCGGAGAAAAACTGACTCGCATTGGAGAATAAATCCCCGAGCCTCTCCGAGTTTGCCACGAAAACGAGCTGGAGTGGGAACAGGGGTGAGGCGAGAAACGAACGTGGTGTTAGCTTGAGTAGGTGCTAAACCTGCAGTCGCGTGGAGCAGCCAACAGATTGGTGCTGTGGCATGGTTGTAGCTCCCAAAAAGGACAAAGAAAAGGTGCGTATCTGTGTGGACATGACACCTTTAAACGAGTCAGTGTGTCGCAAAAGATGCATCCTCCCGTCTGTGGACCAAACGCTAGGCATGCTCACAGGTGCTCAGTATTTTTCAAAGCTTGATGCAAATATGGGATTTTGGAAAATACCACTGTCTAAAGAGTCGGCCTTTCTCACCACATTCATTAAGCCATTTGGCAGATACCACTTCAACCGTTTGCCATTTGGTATTTCCAGTGCTCCTGAACATTTCCAAAACATGATGGTGACAGAGGTTACATCGGGTCTCGACGGAGTCGTCTGTCACGTGGACGATATCCTGGTCTGGGGATCCACCAAGGAGCAGCACGACGCAAGACTGCACGCTGTCTTGAAGCGCGCGGAGAAAGCCGGCGTTACGTTGAATATGTCAAAATGTGAGTTTGGCAAAAGAGAGGTCAAATTTCTTGGGTTTGTTTCAGCAGAAGGAATGAGGCCAGATCCAGACAAAACCAAAGCTGTTCAGGACATGAAAGAGCCAAGCAATGTGAGTGAGCTCAGGAGCTTTCTCGGAATGGTGAACCAGCTGGGGAAGTTCATTCCGAACCTTTCTGAAAAGGACAAACCATTGAGAGACTTGCTTTCAACAAAGAACATGTGGTACTGGGGGCATGAACAACAAAATGCGTTTTGTAATCTCAAACAAGAACTGTCCTCTGCTCCTGTATTGCAGCTCTATGACCCAAACAAACCACAGAAAATATCTGCAGATGCCTCTTCGTACGGATTGGGGGCAGTCATGCTACAGAAGGAGAGAGACGTGTGGTCACCAGTTGCTTACGCTTCTCGATCATTGACACCTACAGAGCAGCGCTAAGCCCAGCTGGAAAAAGAAGCGCTGGCTCTCACGTGGGCCTGCGAAAGATTCAATGACTTTATCCTGGGTCTGCACTTTGAACTAGAAACTGATCATAAGCCACTAGTGAGTCTACTGGGAGGACAAGCTTTGGCTGCGCTTCCACCGCGTATACAGAGATTTCGTATGCGCCTAATGAGGTACTCATACACTATAAACCACATCCCGGGCAAAAGTCTCACCACTGCCGACACGCTCTCACGCTTACCGCTCACAGTGTTACTCACACAGACACAGATCTTATGGAGGACACTAACATTTATGTTGACTCTGTGCTAGAGGGACTCCCTACAAGCAGCAAATATCTTGCAGATCTCCAAGAGCAACTGCAGTCCGACAGCGTCTGTTCACAAGTCATGAAATACTGCACAGAAGGCTGTCCGGATCGTAACCAGCTACAGGGAGCGGTGAAGCACTACTGGTCTGAGAGAGCCGTTTTGAGTGTGCATAACGGACTACTACTGAGAGGCACGAGGTTAGTTATCCCTGCTAACAGGAGAAATGCAGTTTTGGATAAGATACATGAGGGCCACCAGGGGGTGGTTAAATGCAGAGAGCGCGCCCGTCAGGCTGTATGGTGGCCAGGTTTAAGCAACCAGATCAGTGAAGTTGTACTCAAATGTAGACAGTGCATACAGGAAAGAGTTAATGTGAGAGAGCCTTTAATGCCCACAGATTTACCAGAAAGGCCATGGCAGAAGTTGGGAGCTGATTTGTTCACGCTACAAGACAAAAACTACCTGTTATTAGTAGACTACTTCTCTAGGTATATAGAGATTGCCCAGCTCAGCCCAACTCGCTCTGCCAATGTCATTGTGCATTTAAAGTCTATGTTTGCACGTCACGGAATACCAGAGATACTGATCACGGATAACGGCCCGCAGTTCGCAAGTCAGGAAATGGAAGACTTTGCAAAGGAGTACTGTTTTGAGCACGTGACCAGTAGTCCCAGGTACCCCCAAAGTAACGGTGAGGCAGAAAGAGCTGTCAGAACAGTCAAAAACCTAATTAAGAAAGCCAGTGATCCATACCGAGCACTGTTAGCCTACAGAACCACAGCGTTGGCAAATGGCTACAGCCCAGTACAGCTTCTCATGGGGCGTAGGCTTCGTACCACCCTGCCAATGCTTCCAGAGGCCTTGCAGCCATGGGTGCCGAATCTGCAACAAATTCGTCACGTGGAAAAGGAGAGACGGATGAGGCAAACAGAATGTTTCAACAAAAGACACAGAACGAGAGATTTGGATAAACTGTTACCCGGAAACTCTGTTTGGATTACAGATGCGAAAGCACAGGGCACAGTGACATCTGTCCACAAAACTCCACGGTCCTATGTCATCAGTGGACCACAAGGGACAATCAGGAGGAACCGCACTCATCTTGTGCCTATGTCGATACCAAAGACTGAGATGGAACCACAACGGACCCAGTCAAATGGAAAAGACACTCCTACAGAAACTGTTTCTGAGCCCAGTGCACAGGAAACACCAGGTGTTGTTAGAACCAGGTCTGGTAGAGAAGTGATAAAACCAAAGAGACTGGATCTGTAGAGTTGCATGTTAATATTCGTGAAAGCAGAGTTGAGTTCTAAAAATGCCTTCCTTAAATAGAAAATAAGAGGCCTTTGCATAATATGTTCTTACATGGCAACAGTGTGAGAAAAAAAAAAAAGAAATGTTACAGATTTGTTAAAGGGGGTGATGTGTTAAATTTATGCTGTCATAGTTGACAAAAGGGAACGGAAAAAGATCTCATATAAAAATGTATTTTGTGTTTTCAGCTAAAAGGGGTCAACCTAGCTTCAGTAAGGGGGATGTGGTGTAATCTAGGCATTACATATGTGGAGCCACTAGGGGGCGACACAGACCGGATGTTGTCAGGTGTACAGCATGATAGAGAATAATATGGCGGAGTTCGTGTGTTAGTGTGTTGCAGCCAGTCAATAAAGGAGGCTCCGTGTTCACCCAAAGCAGCAGTCTTTATAAAAGAACCCAACACAACAATATAAACAGGTAACATGAATTAACCATCAGTGAGATTTACATGTGGGCAGCGCGGTGGTGGAGTGGTCAGCACTGCAGCAGCACTGCAACTCACCCTTGGCCGGGGGATCCTGGGTTCGATCCCAGCCCCTGACCCACAGTGATCTGCGTGGAGTTTGCATGTTCTCTCCGTGTCTGCGTGGGTTTACTCCGGGATTTCTCCGGTTTCCTCCCACATGCTAAAAACATGCAAGTTAGGTTAATTGGCCTCAAAACTGGGGATTCTAAATTGTCCTTAGGAATGACAGAGTGAATGGTTGTCTGTCTCTCCGTGTCAGCCCTGCGATGGACTGGCGATCTGTCCAGGGTGTAGCTGCCTCTCGCCCAAAGACGCTGGGATAGGCTCCAGCCCCGCGGAAGAAGATGAATGAAGATTTACATGTCTTGAAGTTCAACATCAGCTGCAAGTGCCAGGACCTGCAAACTAGTCCAGTTTTGCCGTTTAGCTTCAGCGTTGAGGAAATTAATTTCTTCTTGAGAAATATCATCTGATGGGTCGTCACTGTCAGGATGTTCAGCCCGCTGCTGGCGAATTCGCGGGACGAACCTCCTCCGGGCATTAATGAACCAGTCATTGATCTGTGGGGGAAAAAAAGAGAAACATTTCCATTACTTATTTCCTTGTGTTGTACAATTTTACCCCAGTAGCAGTAATGGTAAAAATCAAGACCGTCCAGGATTTCGCGGTTGCGATTCTACCAATTCCCGCGACTTAAGTAGGTCCTGCATAATTTGAATTTTTTCCAATCACCGCAACTTTACCAAAATTGTTGTCAATTTGCGCCAGTTTCGCCAATCAAATTTGTCTCTCAGTAGCGCGCAGATGTGTACGTCATCAGTTTGATCAATCAAATGCGGTGCTTGCACCTGTGTTTAAAGTGAGAATATACCGAACAAATCAGCAAAAAACTGTGATTAAAAAACAAAACAAAACACGCTCAACTGGGAGTTTTCCCACATCGTTCCTTCATCAGTCTCCCCCAACCCACCAGTGAACGGCTCCTGGAGTTCCCGTAATGACCGCGTGTATGAAGTACTGGGTTTGTGTTGGAAAAACGTCCGCCTGCCTGAAAGCACCTCCGTCTCGGGAACGCGTGTGCCCAGACACACCGTAAAACCACACACACACACACACACACACACCCCAAGTGAATCTAACGTTACAGCAAGGTGTTGTAACGGTTTATACGTCTTTAGAGGTAAAAGTCATTACTACACTGAGTTTTAAAGTGGCGACTCTCCAGGCTGGATATGAGTCAATGCGCCATTCAGGTGATCCCCAAGAAGAGCCCCGCAATTTACCACAACAATAGGAAAAAAAAAAATCCTACGAAATCCTGGAGGGACTGAAAAATGTAATTCTTACTTGAGTTAAACTGAGTCCTGTTACATCTATTAAATAAACCTTGTCCGTTTGCGTGGGATATGGGTGATTGAGGTTTCTCGTAATCCATCTTTCTAAAATCAGCTTGCTAGCTCTTGAATGATGGCGGTTATGCACTTTGTGCCCCTGTTTGCCAGAGCGGTCACCCCGGGCCTTTTTCGAAGAACTTCCTTTGTCCTCCTCACAGGGGTGTACTGAGGAAGAAAAAGACAGATTAGTCATTATGTTTGGGATTGTAGGACAGTATTTGGGATTACAAAAAAAGAGCAAGTCTTGCTGCAAAATGAAATCAGCTTCTCCATAAAGCTTGTCAGCACAGAGAAACATGAAGTGCTCTAAAATTTCCTGGTAGACAACTGCGCTGACTTTGGTCTTGATAAAACACAGTGGACAAACACCAGCAGATAACCTCTGTTCAGATAAAAGTACATTTTGCATTTCATTTGGAAATCAAAGTCCTAGAATCTGAAGAGTGGAGAGGCACAGACTGATCACCTCCATTTCATGCCACCTTGAACTGAGTGACAAAAAAATAAAAATACTGAACTTTTTCACTATATTCTAATTTTTTAAGATGTACCGGTAAATGTTGGGAGGGTCCATGCAGATTTCATATAGCATTGCTCAAAGTGGTCATTTGAAGAGGTGATGGAAATGACCACTTTGAGCAATATGAAATAAAATCTGCATGGAACAAAAACAAACAAAAAAAAATCACAAGAACAGCAGTACTCACCTCTCTTTGGCTCCATTGATTTATGGAGACTTCTGCATAAATCTTACAGGGCTGTTGCAGAAATTGTGACCCTCAATAATTCACCAACTCAAGAGAATCTGTGACCCTAAATGATTCACCTACTAGAGACCAATGGCTGAAGAACTTCAATTTATACCTTTGGATGGGGGGTGGTCGGGGGGGGTGTGTGTCTTCCTTTACAACATAATGCAAAGTAAAGTGGGCGTCACTGGTTGTTTGACGCCCTCGCATTGGGCGTCATTGGTTGTTTCTGCAACTGTGGGGGCTTCCCCTACAGTTGATAGTGTTATGAGATGACTGTTGCTGTGTAATGGCGCTTTGGAAATCAATCTGAATTGAATTGAAAACTAGACAAAAGAAAAGAAATTATAAATAAGTATAGAAATCAAAATTCTTCAGTTTTTCTGTGTTTTATTGACGCCTCCAAGGCGTTTGATCGTGTTAATCACAAGATATTGTTTATGAAAATGATTGACAGGGGGGTTCCCAAGTACTTAGTACGTATCCTGATTTACTGGTACGCACATCAGAAGATGCTGGTGAAATGGGGGAAGAGTCATTCATCCCCATTTGGTGTGAGCAGTGATGTCAGACAGGGCAGTATATTGTCCCCTATTCTATTTAATCTTTATATGGATGAGTTGTCAAAACAACTGAATGCCTGTAAAACTGGGTGTTTAATAGGGAATAAGTTAGTGAATCATTTTATGTATGCTGATGATCTAGTTATTCTCAGTCCAAGTAGTGCTGGTTTTCAGGAGTTATTAAGAGTGTGTACTGCTTATGGAGAGGAAAATGACATAAAATATAATACAAATAAGAGTTGTGTGCTGATTTGCCGCACTAGAGAAGATTTGTTAATGAAATTCCCTGTCTTTGGATTGGCAGGCAGGGAATTAATTGTCAGGGATCAAATTAAATATCTGGGACATTTTATTAATGATAGAATGACTGATGATGATGATATTTTCAGACAACGCTGCAAAATCTACATGCAAGCAAATATTCTTGCACGCAGGTTTGGTTTTTGTTCAGATGAGGTGAAACTGGTTCTTTTTAAAACCTATTGTATATGGCTGTGTTGTGAGACATGTATATGTTGGACACTGCATATGTGATTTAACCACGATGAAGGAGAGCCAGCCCCCTGCGGTGCGGAGCCACAGAGCCTGGACCCCCTGCGGAGGACAGGGGACAGAAGACTTCCTGACCACTGAGGCTCGGGAAGAGAGAAGGGGGAGTTATGTAAATAAAAGGCTAATGAATGTGAATAAAGAGACTTTGATATAGATGTGATTTCCCCCGCGAGGGAAATGGTTTGATGTGAGAAGGTTTAAATGAGAGAACTTTGGTGTGTTCACTCTCTTTGTTCGCTGCTCAAGAATAAGAGCAGACAGTGGAATGATTTCTTGAATAAACTGAAATGAAAGACAATTCGGTTTCGTTATTCAAGTCTCTCCACATTGGTGACTGACGACGTTGAGAATGAACGAAGAAATTCTCAGGGTCCCGGACTCACAGCGCTCAGAGCTGGCGAGCGCAGTGGCCGTTAGGCTGCCTGATTTCTGGCAGGATAACCCACGGTCGTGGTTTCTGCAAGCAGAGTCGCAGTTCGCGCTCGCAGGAGTAACGGTGGATGACACTAAGTTCCACCATGTCATCGCTAAACTGGACAACAGCACAGCTCGGTGCGTGCAAAGCTTGGTGGAGCAGCCACCCGCGACCGACAGGTACAGCAAGCTGAAATCCACCCTCATCAAGTTTTTCACCCCCTCGGCTGAAGTGAGGGCGAGGAGGATCCTGTCTTTGCTAGACCAAGGTGGACACAGGCCGAGCGCCCTGATGGAGGAGATGATACAGCTGAGAGGGTTGGACAACGATGATTTCATTTTTCAGTTCATCTTCCTCTCCAACCTCCCGGCGCATGCGAGAAGCACGCTGGCCGGCAAAAAGTGTCACACCCTGGAGGAGTTCCGGGAGCTGGCCCAGGAGGCAGACGGGATCCTGGACGCCTGCGGCGGGCAAGCAACCACAGCAGCGACCCGAGACAGCGGGGAGCCAGAGGCGGCAGAACCAGACTGGCCGACGATGGCGGCAACACGGCCGCGACGAGGGGGAGCCAATAGCCCGGCGACAGAGGCGCGGGCACGACACAGCGGAGGAGAAGATCTCTGCTTTTACCATCGGAGGTTCGCAGAGAAGGCACGCAGGTGTGTGCCGCCCTGCATCTTCAGGAGTTCGGGAAACGGCAAGACCGGGGGTCGCTAGCAGCTTCGACCCTCGGAGAACGCAACAAGCTGCTCTACATCACGGATGCGCGCTCCGGACGAGTGTTCCTCATTGACACCGGAGCACAAGTGAGCTTCATCACCCCAACATACGCGGACCGGGTGGCTGGACCCCACGGTGACGGAGCTACAGCGGCAAATGGCTCGAACATCAACACCTACGGGAGAAGGACCTTGCCTTTATGCTTACATGGCCGCACATATGAATGGACTTTTGTAGTAGCGGCGGTGAGTTTCAACATGTTGGGCGCGGATTTTTTGTGTTCACACAATCTGTTAGTTGATCTTGCTAATAGACGGCTGGTAAATGCACTCTCTTTTTACTCTCTCCCCTGTTCAGCTCGAGTGTCCCCGCCACCAGTACAGACCCACGTCGCTACAGCAGGTGGTAAGTTTCACACACTCCTCACCCAATTTCCAGCGCTCACTGTGCCCACTTTTTCAGCGACGGTCGCGAAGCACGGGGTGAAACACTTCATCCCCACTTCTGGTCCTCCCGTGTTTGCAAAAGCTCGGCGCTTGGATGCAGTTAAGCTCGCCATTGCGCGCGAGGAGTTCGCCAGCCTGGAGAGGCTGGGCATCGTTCGTAGGTCGAAGAGCCCGTGGGCTTCGCCGCTGCACATGGTACCGAAAGCCGATGGCTCCTGGAGACCGTGCGGGGATTACCGCAGGCTAAACAACGCTACGGCACACGATCGTTATCCCATCCCACACATTCAGGATTTTTCGGTGCACCTGGCGGGGGCGCGCATTTTTTCAAAGATTGATCTAGTTCGCGGCTATCACCAAGTCCCGGTCCAACCGGAGGACATTCCTAAAACAGCGGTAATAACCCCGTTCGGACTTTTCGAATTTTTACGCATGCCGTTTGGTCTCAAAGGGGCGGCGCAAACATTTCAGCGGATGATGGATGCCGTGTTACGCGATCTCCCTTTCGTGTTTGTGTACCTCGACGACATTTTGGTCGCGAGTACTTCAGAGGACGAACACGAAACGCACCTCACAGCAGTTTTTAGGAGGCTGGGAGAGCACGGCTTAATAGTTAACCCAGCCAAGTGCCAGTTCGGCGTTGAGCGGATTGATTTTTTGGGTCACCGCGTCTCCCCGGAGGGAGCGGTTCCGTTACCAGAGAAAGTACGCGCGGTAGCGGATTTTCCCCGTCCACAAACGGTCAAATCACTACAGGAATTCTTGGGGATGGTGAATTTTTATAACCGGTTCCTGCCCCACGCAGCTCAAATCATGCAACCGTTATATGCCGCGCTCAAAAAACAAAAGCCGACCCAGGCGGTCGAATGGTCCCCGGAGCGGGAGCGCGCGTTCACAGAGGTTAAAAAAGCCTTGGCTGACGCTGCGCTCCTGGCCCACCCAGACCCTGCAGCACGTATCGCGCTGACGACAGACGCTTCAGATTTAGCCATAGGGGCCGTTATTGAGCAACAGGTAGCCGGAGTTTGGCAGCCTTTGGCTTTCTTTAGCAAATCTTTAAGCGCGGCTGAGCGAAAATACAGCGCGTTTGACAGAGAACTGTTGGCGCTGCATTTGGCTATTCGTCATTTCCAGTTCTGGCTGGAAGGACGGTGCTTCACCGCTTATGTGGACCACAAGCCGCTCACATACGCCATGGCCAAAATTTCAGATCCGTGGTCCGGCAGGCAGCAGAGGCAGCTGGCCGCAATCTCGGAATTTACCACTGACATTAGGCACGTCGCGGGCAAATTCAATGTAGTAGCGGATTGTCTCTCACGCGCGTTCACGACCCCGACACGCGCAGAGGCAGAACGGGCCACCGTGACCGCGCCGCAAGGGAGCGGCACGGTAGCGCGCGCAGCCCCGGTGCACGTGGGTATAGATTACGCAGCCATGGCAGCGGACCAGGGGGCGGACGCAGACGTGCGCGCGCTCCAGTCTGGACCAACAGGGTTGAGGCTGGAGAGCAAGTGTTTACAAACCGGTATGCCCCCCCTGATCTGCGACATGTCGACGGGGCGCCCGCGTCCGGTGGTTCCGGCCACGTGGCGCCGCCGTGTTTTTGACTCGGTCCACTCACTGGCGCACCCGGGGGTGCGCGCGTCGGTGAAACTAGTGGCGGAAAAGTTTGTTTGGCCGTGCCTGCGCAAGCACGTGAAGGAATGGGCAAAAACCTGCATTTCCTGTCAACGGGCCAAAATTCACAGGCACACAAGAGCCCCGTTAGAACCGTTCCGCATTCCGGCCAGAAGGTTCGACCATGTGCACGTCGACCTTGTGGGCCCCCTACCGGCATCACAGGGGTTCACGTATCTTTTGACAATGGTGGACCGCACCACACGTTGGCCGGAAGTGGTCCCACTTGCGACGACCACGGCCGCGGAGGTGGCTCGCGTTTTTTTAACGGCTTGGGTGGCGCGCTTCGGGGTTCCGTCGGACATTACGTCCGATAGAGGACCGCAATTCATCTCTGAGCTGTGGTCAGCGATGGCCAACGGCTTAGGAGCCAAAATTCACCGCACTACGGCTTACCACCCTCAGGCTAATGGTTTATGCGAGCGTTTTCATAGGTCTTTGAAGGCAGCACTCAGAGCGTCGCTCACGGATGCAGATTGGGTAAATAAACTCCCATGGGTTTTATTAGGGTTGCGTTCTGCGCCTAAAGAGGACTTAGACGCCTCCCCAGCGGAGCTGGTATTCGCACAAACTCTGAGGCTGCCGGGCGAGTTTTTACCAGAGCACCCAGAGCCCCCACCTCTCTCTGCTCTGGGACCGTTAGTTGGCACGGGGGCAGACACGCTCCCGGGTCCGGTTCATCACGCTTTTCCACGAGTTTTCGTCCCCAAGGCTTTGAAAAATGCCGATTTCGTTTTTGTCAGGCGCGAAGCCCTTAAGGCAACGCTCAAACCACCTTACGAAGGGCCATTTCGAGTGCTGGAGGCAGGTGATAAGCAATTTGTGCTAGATTTTGGGGACAGAAAAGAGACAGTCAGTATTGACAGACTAAAACCTGCTTTTGTCATGAAGGACGTGTCTGTACCGGTCGCGGTGGCGCCTCGACGAGGCAGGCCCCCGCAGAGGGCAATTAACCACTCTCTTCCTCAGTCAACAGACCCGAAGCAGAACAGCACCGCAGGCAAGGCGGGGCCAACGCACAGCAGATTCGGCAGACGGCTGAAGCCCAAGCGGCGCACAGACTGAATGTTGGTGTTGATTATTCAGTAGTGAGTAAGGTGCTATTAAATTTTGGGAATTAGTCTGTTCTTCATCGTTTGGGGGGGGGTTATATGGCTGTGTTGTGAGACATGTATATGTTGGACACTGCATATGTGATTTAACCACGATGAAGGAGAGCCAGCCCCCTGCGGTGCGGAGCCACAGAGCCTGGACCCCCTGCGGAGGACAGGGGACAGAAGACTTCCTGACCACTGAGGCTCGGGAAGAGAGAAGGGGGAGTTATGTAAATAAAAGGCTAATGAATGTGAATAAAGAGACTTTGATATAGATGTGTGATTTCCCCCGCGAGGGAAATGGTTTGATGTGAGAAGGTTTAAATGAGAGAACTTTGGTGTGTTCACTCTTTGTTCGCTGCTCAAGAATAAGAGCAGACAGTGGAATGATTTCTTGAATAAACTGAAATGAAAGACAATTCGGTTTCGTTATTCAAGTCTCTCCACATTGTACACCTTTATACACTGCTCATTTATGGATAAATTATAGGAAACAAAGTATGCAGAAATTACAGGTTGCTTACAATGATGCTTTAAGAATTTTACTTAAAAAGCCTTGATGGTGCGGTGCTTCCGAGTTATTTGTATCATCACGTGTAAATACACTGCATGCAGTAATAAGGAATCTTATGTATAAATTCATCTGTCGGCTTGATGTGTCTGGAAATGAAATCATTCAAGTCATGTCTAGCATTAAGCTCAGTTCTATTCACTGTCAGTCACAGTTTAGAAGGCACTGGTACAGTTGTCTTTTTAAAGTCTGTACTGTCTTTGTACTTCTTTTAGTAGTTGTGTCTTATTGTTTTTGTAACTTTTTGATTTTCTTAACTGTTTTTCAACTGTCTTGTTTTTATTTGATTTTATTATTTTTGTTTTATTTTATCTTATTTTTTGATGGACCATGAGTCTGGAATAAAGTGTTTGATTGATTGATAGACAACAGCTGGGCTACTCATGAGCTAATCAGAGACCATTTTTATTCAAAGACGTCCTCACCTCAGGTGCAACCCAACCAGAGGTACTGTCTGCATGAGGAAACCTCACTCTGGGCGAAACTCAGATTAACTTTTTGTTAAAAAAAATCCCAAACAGCATCATTTATACATTTTATTGTTTGCTGTTTATATGTTAGGTCTCTGCATTAATATTTGAACAACCTTTTAATATACAGTAGTACAAATATCTACAGCACTGTAAAAGAGGACATTTACTGTCCAATTTTGTTATTTACATGGCAGGACACACTGCAGTACTGGTCACACTGCAGGTTTTAATGCCCAATTCCTTTTTTTTTTTTTTTTTTAATGACTTTGGCAGTCAAAAATAACTGTAAAAATAAATAATAAAATTAAAATTTAAAAAAAACATTGCATTGTGGGAAAAAATACACATATATGTTGCTTGATATTACCATATAATTTGGATGAATGGTGAAACATTTCATAAGTAAAAATATTTGAATCCAGTTGACTTGACTGAGATTTCATACAGCATACTTACCCACCTGGATTACTGCGACTCTTCAGTAAATTAAGAAATTGAATTAATTTTGCATTCATTATTTTTATTATAATTAAAAAAAAATCATTTTTAAAATTTTTGTTTGCTCATTCTATTTTATTATCGTTTTACAAGCACTTCTTTTCAATTCATGTTCATAACTATTAATATTTTTATTGCCATTGCAGTGAAGTTGTTAAATGAACCTTGTATCTGTAAATTTCTACATTATATTTTACATTTACATTGATGTTTCTATTAGGGCTGCCATGTCGACCATGGCATGTCGACCATGTCGACCGCCCACAGCGGTCGACATGGTGCTTCGCTGCGCTCTTTGTTTGTTTTTGTTTGTCAATTGTGTGTCTGCTTGCACTTATACCCGTGAAGAACTTCTAAATATCAGGACTTTCACCCCCACGGACCTCCTCCCAGTTTTTCTAGCCCCTGCCGCCGATCTGGTTTATTGTTTGGCTCGGAAAGTGAGACGGCGGAAGAGAGGAAGACGAGCGGGCGCTCTCGTACGACTTTGCAGGAGAGGCTTGCGAACGGCGCTGCCTGGCATATTTCTGTCCAATACCAACTCTCTCTCTAACAAGGTAGATGAACTGAGACTGCTGATGCGTTTTAAGGACCTCGCCTCCTCAGCTGTCCTCTGCTTTACTGAGACCTGGCTCCGGGAAAATATACCGGACAGCGCGCTGCGCCTCGACGGCTTTCAGCTCTTCCGTGCTGATCGTGACACAGAGCTTTCCGGCAAGACCACAGGAGGCGGTGTCTGCTTCTACATCAACTGCAGCTGGTGCTCTGATGTAACGGTAATTTCCAAACACTGTTCTCCTGCCTTGGAATTTCTTGTTATCAATTGCAAGCCCTTCTATTCCCCGCGGGAGTTTGCTTCTTTCATAATGATCGCTGTGTACGCCCCTCCCGACGCGGACACGCGCGAAGCTCAGCGCGTGCTCGCGGATCACATGTGATTAAAAAACAAAACAAAACAAAACACGCTCAACTGGGAGTTTTCCCACATCGTTCCTTGATCAGTCTCCCCCAACCCACCAGTGAACGGCTCCTGGAGTTCCCGTAATGACCGCGTGTATGAAGTACTGGGTTTGTGTTGGAAAAACGTCCGCCTGCCTGAAAGCACCTCCGTCTCGGGAACGCGTGTGCCCAGACACACCGTAAAACCACACACACACACCCCAAGTGAATCTAACGTTACAGCAAGGTGTTGTAACGGTTTATACGTCTTTAGAGGTAAAAGTCATTACTACACTGTGAGTTTTAAAGTGGCGACTCTCCAGGCTGGATATGAGTCAATGCGCCATTCAGGTGATCCCCAAGAAGAGCCCCGCAATTTACCACAACAATAGAAAAAAAAAAATCCTTCGAAATCCTGGAGGGACTGAAAAATGTAGTTAAACTGAGTCCTGTTACATCTATTAAATAAACCTTGTCCGTTTGCGTGGGATATGGGTGATCGAGGTTTCTCGTAATCCATCTTTCTAAAATCAGCTTGCTAGCTCTTGAATGATGGCGGTTATGCACTTTGTGCCCCTGTTTGCCAGAGCGGTCAACCCGGGCCTTTTTCGAAGAACTTCCTTTGTCCTCCTCACAGGCCCTCTTTCTCGCGCGTGCTGAGGAAGAAAAAGACAGATTAGTCATTATGTTTATGATTGAAGGACAGCATTTCTTTGGAAATCAAAGTCCTAGAATCTGAAGAGTGGAGAGGCACAGACTGATCACCTCCTTGTCATGCCACATTGAAATGAGTGACAAAAAAAAATAAATAAATACTGAACTTTTTCACGATATTCTAATTTTTTGAGATGTACCGGTAAATGTTGGGAGGGTCCATGCAGATTTCATATAACTTTGCTCAAAGGGGTCATTTGAGCAGAGGTGATGGAAATGACCACTTTGAGCAATATGAAATAAAATCTGCATGGAACAAAAACAAACAAAGGAAAAAAAAATCACAAGAACAGCAGTACTCACCTCTCTTTGGCGCCATTGATTTTTGGAGACTTCTGTTTAACTCTTACAGGGCTGTTGCAGAAATTGTGACCCTCAATAATTCACCAACTCAAGAGAATCTGTGACCCTAAATGATTCACCTACTAGAGACCAATGACTGAAGAACTTCAATTTATACCTTTGGATGGGGGGTGGTCGTGGGGGGGGGGGGGTGTGTCTTCCTTTACAACACAATACAAAGTAAAGTGGGCGTCATCGGCTGTTGAAAACTCGTCAACAGCTGGGCTACTCATGAGCCAATCAGAGACCACTTTTATTCAAAGACGTCCTCACCACAGGTGCAACCCAACCAGAGGTACTGTCTGCATGAGGAAGCCTCACTCTGGGCGAAACTCAGATTACCTTTTTGTTAAAAAACCCCCAAACAGCATCATTTATACATTTTATTGTTTGCTGTTTATATGTTAGGTCTCTGCATTAACATTTGAACAACCTTTCAATATACAGTAGTACAAATATCTACAGCATTGTAAAAGAGGACATTTACTGTCCAATTTTTTTTTCCACGATATCTTTATTGAACCTTTTTTTTTTTTTAAACAAACATGATACAAACAATCAAACACTAACACTAAAGTACTACAAAAAAAAAATGCACTAAAAAACACCAACAACCACCAACAAAATCAAATCTTCAACAATGCTCCTCTGTTTAGTCTAGACAATCCAACACATAAGTATACGTATTATGTTCACCAGTTTGGAATTTACAAGGTCCACACATATCATTCACCTTCTTCTTCAAGAGTTATGTTTAAATTTTTTACATAATCAATAAAAGGTCTCCATATATTCTCAAACACAATTTCCTTTGATTTCAGTATATATGTTATTCTTTCTAATGGAAGGTTTGTTAACATCTGTCTTAACCACTGAGTCACATCTGGTCTATGAGTCTTTTTCCATAATAGTGCAATACATTTTTTGGCATTAAGCAAACTGAGGTCTATGAATGTTCTTTCACTTTTATTAAAATTATGCTTTTCTGGGTACAGACCCAACAAAAACAGTTTAGGATTCAATATGATTTGTTTTGAGATTATTTTTTCAATTGTTACCCTCACCTCTTCCCAAAACATTCTTATTAATCTACATTCCCATACACAATGAAATAGAGTTCCTTTACTTTCCATACATTTTGTGCACGTATCTGGTATATTTTTGTTATATCTATTTAACTCCTCCGGTGTAACATACATCCGCATTAACCATTTGAAATGTATCAATTTAAGGCGTACATTTATTGATTTGGTTTGAGCTTCTGTACAAGCCAATTCCCATTGTTCCTCTGAAATTTCAGTTTGCAGATCTTCTTTCCAGTAGTTTAATCTTTTCAGTGAATTTTCACTTGAAAATAGTGTCAATGAGTTATAAAACTCTGAAATAATACCCTTTCTTTTACTATCTTTCATCATCATTTTTTCCAAGGATGAATAAATAGGTCGAGTGAGAGCTTTATTTTGATTTGATCGAATAAAGTTTCTAAGTTGAAGATATTTAAAAAAATGTGTTCTATTGAGATTAAATTTGATCCTCAACTCTTCAAAAGACATTGTTTTCTGCACATGGCAAATATAAATCCTGAATCTTTTGTATCCCTTTTAAATTCCATACTTTAAATACAGCGTCCGCTCTCCCAGGTTTAAAATATTGATTACCCCATATTGGACTAAATTGTGACAGTAACTGTGGTTCTTTTAAATAGTTTTTAGCTTCACACCATATTCTGATCATATGCTTTACAAATAGATTTTTAACTTGTTTTTGTAATTTTTTTGCCGAATCTGAGTATATGAATATGGGAAGAGGTAAAGGTAAATTGTATGATTCCATTTCAGTCCAGTGAGGGAGATCATTTGATGAAAAATAATATGTCATAGACCTCAGTTGTGCCGACCAATAATACAACATAAAATTTGGACATTTCAGACCTCCACGATCAAATGGTAAATATAATAAAGACAGACGTAATCTAGCCCTCCTGTTGTTCCATATAAATTCCACTAACTTTTTTTTAATTCTTGAGAATAAATCTAAAGGTGGTGGTAAGGGAATGTATTGAAATAAATCAAGTATTTTAGGTAAGATATTACTTTTAAGTATATTAATTCTCCCGATCATCGACATTGGTAGTGATATCCATCTCTGAAGTAACTCATCAATATCTGTCATTAAGGCTTCATAATTGACACTGGCGACTGATTCTAGCTTAGGCACAATTTGGATTCCTAAATATTTGAACTGATTTACAACATTGAATTGATTTACCTCAGGGGCTGGGTAATTTCTCTGGGTCTCATTTAGCATTAATATTGAAGATTTAGTTTTATTTATTTTATATCCTGATATTTCCCCGAAATTCTTTATTAAATTCAACAAGGTCGGAATTGATTTTTTAAGATTCGACATAAACAAAATTATGTCATCGGCATACAGGGAGATTTTATGTTCTGTTGGTCCAACTTTAATTCCATATATTTGTGACTGTAGACGTATCGCCATCGCTAAAGGTTCAATTGCCATAGTAAACAGTAAAGGTGAAAGTGGACAGCCTTGTCGACATCCTCTATTGATTTTTATTGATTTTGAAATATTGTTATTTGTTAGAATTTCTGCAGTAGCATTATTATATATTATCTGAACCCATTTTATGAAATTATTTCCAAGTCCAAACCTTTGTAAGACTTCAAAAAGAAAGGGCCATTCAACTCTATCAAAGGCTTTTTCGGCATCCAGTAATAAGAGAGCTGTATCCGGTGCTTCTTTATTAGAATAAATAATATTAAATAGTCTTCTTACATTATGGAAGCCTTGTCTTCCCTTGATAAAGCCATTCTGATCTCGATTAATAATATTTGGTAAAATTTCTTGTATTCGTCTTGCTAAAATTTTACAAATTATCTTAAGGTCGGCATTTAATAGGCTTATTGGTCTCATATTTTCACATTTATTAGAGGGCTTACCTGGTTTTGGCAACAGTATAATTAAGGCATTATTCATATATGATGGTAAATTACTATTTTGAAATGCTTCTAAAACCATTTCCAAAAAAGGTTTTGTTAATTTATTCTTAAATTTTTTATAAAGGTCAACTGGAAGACCATCTGGTCCTGCACTTTTTCCTGATTTCATATTATCAATGGCTAGCCCAACTTCTTCTTGACTAATTTTAGACTCCAGTATCTCCCTATTTTCATTTGGAATACACGGTATAAATAGTTCATTCAAAAACCCATGTAGTTTTGTTAAGTCAGATTCATTTTTGGTATCATATAATTTTTCATAGTAATCTCTAAAGGCTCTATTAATTTCTGAAGGATCTATAACTACCTGTCCGTTACTTATAATACTGGTAATTGGTGTTTTAGATTCTAATTGTTTAATCTGCCATGCCAATAACTTTCCTGATTTTTCACCTTGTTCATAAAAAGATTGTTTCAATCTTAGAAGACTCGAGGCAGCTCTATTCGCTGATTTTTTGTCATATTCAGCTCTCAAAATCAGTAATTCGTTCTCCAACCTTGGATCTCTTCCTGCATATACTCTTTCTTGAAGAATTTTTATTTTATGTTCCAATTGGACTCTCTCCTCTCGAGTCTTCTTAGATTTTGAACCTGTATAACTAATAATATGTCCCCTAATAAAAGCTTTGAAAGCCTCCCACTTTACACATGCTGATGTTTGTGTAGTATTGATATCAAAGAACTCATCTATCTGTTTTTCTATATACTTAACAAATTTACTGTCCAATTTTGTTCTTTACATGGCAGGACACACTGCAGTAGTGGTCACACTGCAGGTTTTAATGCCCAATTCCTTTTTTTTTTTTTTTTTTTTTTTTTTTGCACAAATGTGACCAATATCTGTTTTTTGTTTTTTTTTTTTGTTTTTTTTTTAATGACTGTCTGAACAACACAGATCTGATTTTTTTCACACCAGACCCAGGACACTTTCATATATGGTCCTAATTCCGAATCGTATCTGATATTTTCCAAAGTGACCTCCGTCTGAACGGTCATGCCGCATTTTATGCGACTTTTCCCTCACTGAAGTGAGACAGACGCTACAATTCTGCGGTGGCGGACGCGCAGGCCTGGCAGACACAGCTGATTTGTGCTCTTTTTAGTCAATGGGCAGCACAGTTTACCCTCGGCCGGGGGATGGCGGGGATCGTGGGTTCGATCCCTGCCCCCGACCAACAGTGATCTGTGTGGAGTTTACATGTTCTCCCCGTGTTGCGTGGGTTTACTCCGGGATTTCTCCCACATACCACAAACATGCAGGTTAGGGATATGGGGCGCACGCAGCAGCTGGTGGCTTGTCACCAGACTGCAAAACAAATCTACCTACGGGTACAAAATAAGTAATAAAAAAAATCTCCTTCCCTTTATCACTGGATTGTAATTTTAGTCGGCTCAGACTGCACAATAACATCAAAACTGAGGACAGGGAGTGGGGGTTCGGGGCTGAAGCCATAGACATTACATGTGCACAGTAACGGCGCATTTATATATAAAAAAGTGGTCATCTGGCATGCAGAGGAATGAAGGTGGTCTCATTTATTTTGTGCATAAACATTTCTGAATGTTCTTTAACATTTATTTTGCTGCGCTGCATCAAAGGTGAAGAAGTTCTGTCCCCTCAATGGTTCGGTGCTCATGTTTACTTCCTCAAACACAGTGCTGTCTGCAGGGATGGCAACAGGAAATTCTGATTTCAGCTGAAATCTAATTTGGTCGATTGACTTATGGGGGGGGCAATCTGATAAACAAGTTTCAGTACAGGACACGAAATGCATTAAGGAACTTAAGATGTGAGAAGATTTTAGTCCAAGTTAAGTTACAACTTCAGCAAACCTGTCTTTTATGTGAGTACAGTACCGCAACTTCTGTCTCTGAACATGCCACTATGGGTTTTTTTCTATGCCAATGAGTCATCCATCTATCCATCTTCTTCCGCTTAATCCTTTTTGGGTCGCGGGGGGGCTGGAGCCTATCCTAGCATCTTTGGGCAAGAGGCAGGGTCCACCCTGGACAGATCGCCAGTCCATCACAGGGCCAACACAGAGAGACAGACAACCATTCACTCTCACAGTCATACCTAAGGACAATTTAGAATCCCCAGTTTGATGCCAATTAAGCTAACCTGCATGTTTTTGGTATGTGGGAGGAAACCAGAGAAATCCCGGAGTAAACCCACGCAGACACGGGGAGAACATGCAAACTCCACACAGATCAGTGTTGGTCGGCGGCTGGGAGTCAGTGCTTTCTAATTTGTTGCTCTGGAATGTGGCCACCTTGACGTGAAACCATGCTGACGTCCGGTTTCCAACCTGAGCTGTTAGAAGTAACATACCATGACACCTGGAAACATGCTGGCCAAGTGGCAATCAAAACTTTGAATGTGTAACCCAAATACCGCAGTGGCCACAGCCCAGTCATCCATTTTCACAGTCAACCATTACAAATACCCTGCTGCGGATATTAAAACATACACAGCAAAAAGTCCAGTGTTAAATTGACTCTCAGTCAATTTTAACACTTTTCCAAACGCTATATAGCTCCACACTCTTCACTTCCGCCCTCCCAAGAGAGCAGACGCCTTTTCCTTCTCTCTTGCTCTGACTTTTTTTCCTTCCCTCCCAACTACTGGATCCCAGCTTGCTATTGTCTGTCTGCGTCTAACTGCGACCGTCGAAAGAAAGAAATTATGGAGTTAATAAGCTGGGCTTTGAACACAATTGACACTATTTTTTCAACAAGGAAAAGTGCTCCGGGGGAAGCTGTCTGCCCCGCAGGAACGGCTCCAGCGGGCTATTTACGTGACACAAGTAATTGGAAGATCTTGTGTCTCACTAATCTCTCTATCGAAGATATTGAAGATTTGTATGTCTTCGTGATAATGGTGATCGGGATCTTTCTGATTGGAACTGGGATTGTCCTGGTGTACCGCAAATTGCTGAAGATGGATACAACCTATCAAAATGCTGGCCAGGCGAGGTGCATCTGTCAAATTGAAAAATTGGAGAAGACCCTGATAGCGACAAATGGAGAACTGTCTCGGAAGGTGGATTACATCATGGTCTCGCTTAGGTCTTTCCACGATGGACTTAAAGCCCCGCAATGAAGGATTAAGTACTGAATCTACAGAAGAAATAAAAAGCCTTCTCTGTGATCAGTCCGATTTGGCTCAATTTCCCCATGAAAATTCCTCCTGGCTGTCTGCAGTCTGTGTTTTCAAAATCATCGAGCACAAGGCCTTGGACAGCCATCTGGAGAGCCTGCCCAGATAATCGCAAGGACGATTGGCGGCAGCCAGACAAAACATCTCCTGCCAAGTGCCCTTGTTGTTCTCTTATTATCATCAACATTGCTTCAACAGCGCACACACATTGATCCATGAACTGAATAAAGATACACACACTGCTCTCTTGTGTCTTGTGTCCGAATCCTGTCTTGCGTATGTGCATCGAGAGCTTTTTTTTTCCTTGTAATCATAATATTGATTGATTATGCAACCAGTATTCTGAATCAATGATTTTTTTGCTCCTTCCTATTGTTCCTCGTATTATTCTTATTCTTATGCTACCTGTACCCTCTATCCTGTTGGCAGGCGCGTCCCCGATGCAGCCGTGTCACTGGAAATGCAGGTTAATTTTCTGTGTCAAGTCAAATTCTCTCGTATGTTATCAGTGATCTGTTAATGTACTTGGCAATAAATCTTTTCTGATTCTGATTCTGATTCTGATTCACACTCACCAGAGTCAGTGACCCTTTTAAAAGGGTTAAAAAATTTAACACTGTGCCAGGGTTACTTTTTTGACTGGCTAAGGAGAGTTAAATAAACACTTAAGCGAGCTGACAAGTAACCCTGTTGAGAGTCATTTTTACATCCCAGTGTTAGTTTGACTAAATTAAGTGTTAGATATTCACACTTAGAAAGGGTTAAAGTTAATCCGTAACACTGGTGAGAGTCACCCTTTACATCCTGGCTAGTGTTAATTTGACTAAATTAAGTGTAAGATATTCACACCAGCAAAGGGTTAAAATTAATTCTAGATTAAATAATTATTGATTATTGTAAAAAAAAAATTCCAACAAAAACAATTTGCATGACTCATTTATTATTTTCACAAATTAAAACATTGTGAATGCTGGTATAATATACAAACCTTCATCAGAAACGCTGTATGAACTTTAAATGTCAAATGGTTTCTGAAACTTCAAGTCAGACATTCTTAAAATACACTTTGTCTGTGTTTACAATTCTGAATGCATAATAATGCACATCAAAATTTTTGTAAATAACTTGTTTGCCAACAAATAAACATTGTTTTCCACCAAAAGAATAGCACATATTTGACAAAAAACTGGCATGTCTTCTGTCACTGTACTGCAAACAAGTCCAGCCTTGGATTCTATGCCATTAACCTTAATCCAATTAGATGAGAAAACTTCTTCTGACGAGATCATTTCAAACAAGTCATTGTTGGCCACATTCTCATCTCTGAATGCAAAGGACCCAATTGGCCCATATTCATGATTAGAGAATCAGAATCAGAATCAGGTTTATTGCCATTGTTCATGTAGTACACAAACTAGGAATTTGTCTCGGTACAATGCTGCAACATTAAACATGATAGGATAAGAGAAATAAACTATACATGTAATAAAGTGTAGGATAAGATTAAGTGATACTGGTCAACAGTTAAAATATATATTAGCCAGCAGCAGATACTGTGGAGAACTATATAGTGCAGTCGGTAATGCAGGAAGAAAACAGTGATGATTGACATGAGTCTGGTTGAGCTGCTGTACATGGTGCACGAGAGTCACTTAGTGTTCAGCAGTCTAATGGCAGAGGGGAAGAAGCTGTTCATGTGACGGGAGGTTTTAGTCTGGATGGACCGAAGTCTTCTACCAGAGGGGAGGGGGGCAAACAGTACGTGACCAGGGTGTGAGGGATCGGCTATGATCCGGCCAGCACGCCTCCGGGTCCTGGAGATGTACAGATCCTGGAGAGATGGGAGCTTGCAGCCGATCACCTTCTCAGCAGTGCGCACGACGCGCTGCAGCCTTAGTCTGTCCCTGGCAGTGGCTCCTGCGTACCACACGGTTATGGAGGTGGTGAGGATGGACTCGATGATGGCTGTGTAGAACTGCACTAACATCTTGGTGGGTAGCTTGAGCTTCCTCAGCTGCCGCAGGAAGAACATCCTCTGCTGGGCTTTTTTGATGAGTGAGCTGATGGTCAGCTCCCATTTGAGGTCCCTGGTGATGGTAGTGCCTAGGAAGCGGAAGGAATCAGCAGTGGTGATGGGAGAGCCTGAGAGGGTGAGGGGGGGGCAGAGGAGTAGTGACTTTCCTGAAGTCTACAATCATCTCCACTGTCTTCAGAGCGTTCAGCTGCAGGTTGTTATTGCTGCACCAGGACGCCAGCTGGGCCACCTCTCTCCTGTAGGCGGACTCGTCGCCGTTGGAGATGAGCCCGATGAGGGTGGTGTCGTCCGCAAACTTGATCAACTTGACAGACTGGTGGCTGGAGGTGCAGGAGTTGATGTAAAGGGAGAAGAGTAGGGGGGAAAGTACACAGCCCTGGGGTGATCCGGTGCTGATGCTAGTATAGTCTGAGACAGTCTTTCCCAGCCGCACATGCTGCCTCCGGTCCGTCAGGAAGTCGATGATCCACCTGCAGAGGGAGTCAGGCACGTTGAGCAGGGACAGCTTGTCCCGGAGCAGAGCGGGGCGGATGGTGTTGAATGCGGAGCTGAAGTCCACAAACAGGATCCTGGCGTAGGTTCCCGGGGAGTCCAGGTGCTGCAGGATGGAGTGGAGGGCCAGGTTGACTGCATCGTCTACAGACCTGTTGGCTCGGTAGGCAAACTGCAGCGGGTCCAGGAGAGGGGTGGTGATGGACTTGAGGTGGGACAGGACCAGGCGCTCAAAGGACTTCATGACTACAGAGGTGAGCGCTACAGGTCTGTAGTCATTAAGTCCAGTGATCCGTGGCTTCTTGGGGACAGGGATGATGGTGGAGGATTTGAGGCAGGACGGCACGTGGCATAACTTAAGGGAGGTGTTAAAAATGTCTGTGAATACAGGAGCCAGCTGTTTCGCACAGAGTCTCAGGGTGGAGGGAGACACGCCGTCTGGGCCGGGGGCCTTGCGCGGGTTCAGTCTGGAGAACTGTTTGAGCACATCCTTCTCACTGATGATAAGGGGAGGGGGGGAGGAGGGGGGGTGCCTTAAATGAAGTAGGGAATGTGGAGGCTGTGGAGCTGGAGGGAGGGGGGGAGTTGGACACAAATGACGAGGTGTCAAAACGGGCATAGTGTTGGGACAGTCTTTGACAAAGGGCTTTGTCATCCTGACCTTTAGGAGCCTGAGGCCGATAGTTGGTGATTTGCCTCAGTCCTCTCCACACGGAAGCCGAATCATTAGCAGTGAACTGCTGCTGGAGTCTCTCTGAGTATAGAGATTTAGCCCTCTTCAGCTCTCTGTTAAACCGGTATTTAACCTCCCTGTAGCAGTCCCTGTCTCCACTTTTCAGCGCTGCTTCCTTCTCCTTCCTGATCTGTCTGAGCTTAGCTGTGAACCAGGGTTTGTCATTAGAGTACCTCACCCTGGTGCGTGATGGAAGAATGTTCTCTTCACAAAAGTGGATATATGAGTTCACAGTGTCCGTGTACTCATCCAGATCATGCGTGGCTCCTTTAAGCATGCCCCAGTCAGATATTTCCATGCACGTTTCCAGCTTCTCCTCAGCATCACTGGTCCGTATCTTCGTAGTGCTCACAACAGGTTTAGTGAGCTTCAATCTCTGTATGTGGGAATGAGGTGAACCATCACGTGATCAGATAATCCCAGCGCAGCTCGAGGGACAGCACGATATGCGTCTTTCACTGTGGTGTAACAGTGATCCAGTGTGTTTAATCCTCTGGTGGGGCATTTAATAAACTGTTTGTAGCGGGGGAGATCGTGGCTCAGATTGCACTGATTAAAGTCGCCAGCCACAATAATCAGCGAGTCTGGAAAACTCCGCTCTGTGTGTTGAATGTGATCCGCGAGCACGCGCTGAGCTTCGCGCGTGTCCGCGTCGGGAGGGGCGTACACAGCGATCATTATGAAAGAAGCAAACTCCCGCGGGGAATAGAAGGGCTTGCAATTGATAACTAGAAATTCCAAGGCAGGAGAACAGTGTTTGGAAATTACCGTTACATCAGAGCACCAGCTGCAGTTGATGTAGAAGCAGACACCGCCTCCTGTGGTCTTGCCGGAAAGCTCTGTGTCACGATCAGCACGGAAGAGCTGAAAGCCGTCGAGGCGCAGCGCGCTGTCCGGTATATTTTCCCGGAGCCAGGTCTCAGTAAAGCAGAGGACAGCTGAGGAGGCGAGGTCCTTAAAACGCATCAGCAGTCTCAGTTCATCTACCTTGTTAGAGAGAGAGTTGGTATTGGACAGAAATATGCCAGGCAGCGCCGTTCGCGAGCCTCTCCTGCGAAGTCGTACGAGAGCGCCCGCTCGTCTTCCTCTCTTCCGCCGTCTCACTTTCCGAGCCAAACAATAAACCAGATCGGCGGCAGGGGCTAGAAAAACTGGGAGGAGGTCCGTGGGGGTCAAAGTCCTGATATTTAGAAGTTCTTCACGGGTATAAGTGCAAGCAGACACACAATTGACAAACAAAAACAAACAAAGAGCGCAGCGAAGCACCATGTCGACCGCTGTGGGCGCCATCTTGGGCGCCATCTTGGTGTTGGATAGAGTGTCTCCCAGTGATAAGCAATAGCCATCTGGTGCTTTTTAGCAAGTGATTGACATAATGTCCGGCTCAGGAAACACGCACGCAGGCTCAGGATAGATTTAACAGCTTTATTCAACAGGCAGGCGTGTATGGATGGGTGTGTGAGATATGTATATGTGATGAGGGTGAACGCCGATGCACAGGAAGCAGAGCGGTGCGCCGTACAGCCGGGCAACCCTATGGAGAGAGCAGAGGACAGGGGT
>JAJAQF010000337.1:0-25447 GCA_020510985.1 Pholidichthys leucotaenia
GATCCTTTATATATTGGGGGGCCTGATTATTAAGAGCTTTGAAAGTGAGAAGAAGGAATTTAAACTTGATTCTAAATTCTATGGGAAGCCAATGAAGGGAGGACAGAACCGGGGAGATATGATCTCTTTTTCTAGAACCAGTTAAAACTCTAGCAGCAGCATTTTGAATCAACTGAAGATTTTTTAAGGATATTTTAGGACAACCAGATAATGGCGAATTACAATAATCTAATCGAGAGCTGACAAAGGCGTGAATCAGTTTCTCAGCATCATTCAGAGACAAGATGCTCCTATTCTTGGCAATTTGCGCCGATGATAGAAGGCAGTCTTAGAAACAAATTTAATATGTGAATTAAAGGACAGATCTTGATCAAAAATAACTCCAAGGTGGACTTCCGGTTATGGCTGCCACGTAGGACGGACGTGTCTCGCTCTGCTCTGCTCCTGGAGAAAAAAAATCGGCAAATAACTCTCTCATTTGGGACAGAACGTATCCCAGCATTTGGGCGAGGATATGTCGGCGAAGCCTAAGGCTGGAAAACTAGGAAAAGGAAAAAGCGAGCCGCCGAAACAGTCCAAATTAACGGACTTTCAGGTCTGTGACGCAGCAAACAAAACTCCATATATGGCGGAGGAGGCTGGCAACGGTGCGATATCTGCGGGGAATGGCGCAGATGCGCTGATGGCTGCCATGAGTTCAATGAGAGCGGACTTTTCCTCTAGATTTGATGGGATTATGACAGCATTGGAAGGAATAAGAAAGGAATTGGGTGACTGTGTAGAACGAACGGCGCAGATGGAGCTCCGTCTCGCTAGTGCTGAAGATGACGTCACCCGTCTTCAATTAAAGGTGCGCACTTTGGAAAAAAAAAATAAATCTCTGGAAGATAATATTTTGGATTTGGAATCTCGGCCGAGACAGAATAATTTGAGGCTGGTGGGTCTTCCAGAGGAATCAGAAGGTCGGGACGTATGTTCCTTTCTGGAAAAGTGGATTCCGGAGGTGCTGGGCAGCGAGGAGTTGCAATCAGCAGTGGTTCTGGAAAAAGCACATCGCATTGGCCCACGGAGAGATAAGGGACCGCCGAGGACCTTAATTATGAAGTTTCTTAGCAACAGAGACAGGATGAAGATCTTCAGCGCTGCACGAGCTAAGGGGGAGATTAAACACCAGGACCAGCAGGTGCGGTTCTACCCAGATTTGGCCACAGGAATCCAGCAATTGAGGAAGCAGTTTGATCCCGTACGTGAGGAGCTGCGCAACCTTGGGATTCGTCATGGTGTGATCTATCCTGCGAGACTGCTGACCACGTATGAGGGCAGAACCCACATCTTCAAGACCCCAGAGGAGGCGCAGGAGTTCATCAAGAAGATCAAAGAAGAAGAAGAGACTGGTGGGAGCTAAGCATGAACAAAATATAAGGTAGAATAATTAAGCATTTGCACAGGCATCTGACTGACTTGAAGTAAATAGTAAGGTTACAAAATATAGATTGTATTATATATTAAAAAAACAAAACAAAAACAAAACAAAAAAAAACAAAAAAAACTATGATGTACAAAGTTGTTAAAAATTTTGGAGTTAAGTTGGAAAACTACAGAGGAGAGTTAATGTTACGTCATTAAAAGCAGTAGAGTTAGGGTGATTGGGAGGATGAAGAAGGAGTGGCTTAGGCTGTTCCCCGTGGGTGTGGAACGGTCGATGGCTATATCGGGAGACAGAATTTTTCTTTTGATTTTGGGGGGTTTGCCACAAGTGTGGGAAGGGGAAATTTGTTTGTGTGTAGTTTGTAGGATGAATGTTCAACCACTCATGTTTTTGCTTCTCTGTATGAGCATGTTTACACTGCAAGGTAATCCCAAACTCTCTATTGATCATGGACCAAAGTGTTAATCTTAATTTAACTTCATGGAATTGCAGAGGTCTACAAAATTTAAAAAAACTTAAACAAGTTATGAATAAAATAAAGGACATGGGTTCAAGAATTGTGTTTTTACAAGAAACTCATCTGATAGAGGAGGATGTTAAAAGAATTAGGAGTAGATGGCAGGGAAGTGTATTCACCTCTTCATTTTCATCCCGAGCCAGGGGAGTTATGACTCTCATACATAAATCAGTTCCTTTTCAAGTGAAAAATGTAATTGGAGACAAATTTGGAAGATATGTAATCATTCAAGGTTCTTTGCTATTAGAAAATATAAATCTTGTGAACTTATATGGTCCCAATATAGATGATCAGAAGTTCTTTGCTAATTTATTTCTCATCTTATCATCACTTACAGGGCAACATATAATAGCAGGGGATTTTAATTGTACATTGAATCCAGGTGTGGATAGATCAACAGGACTGGATTGTACGCACATTGGATGTAGGATGACTATTAATCATTTTATGAAAGAATTGAGATTGTTAGATATATGGAGAGAAATGAAACCACAAGTTAAAGCCTATTCTTGTTATTCCAGTACCTACAAGACATTCTCACGTATTGATTATTTTTTGATTTCCACAGAATTAAGGTCCAAGATTCAAAACTGCTTTTATGATAACATCGTGATCTCTGATCATGCACCCTGTTGTCTAATATATGTAGATAAAAAATTGACAAAGGAATCAGGTAGATGGCAATTTCAGCATAAATGGCTTCAGGATGAGGAATTTGTCAAGTATATAGAAAAACAGATAGACGAGTTCTTTGACATCAATACTACACAAACATCAGCATGTGTAAAGTGGGAGGCTTTCAAAGCTTTTATTAGGGGACATATTATTAGTTATACAGGATCAAAATCTAAGAAGACTCGAGAGGAGAGAGCTAAATTGGAACATAAAATAAAGTCTTCAGGAAAAAGTGTATGCAGGAAGTGACCCAAGGTTGGAGAATGAATTACTGATTTTGAGAGCTGAATACGACAAAAAATCAGCGAATAGAGCTGCCGCGAGTCTTCTAAGATTGAAACAATCTTTTTATGAACAAGGTGAAAAATCAGGAAAATTATTAGCATGGCAGATTAAACAATTGGAAATTAAAACACCAATTACCAGTATTATAAGTAACGGACAGGTAGTTATAGATCCTTTAGAAATTAATAGAGCCTTTAGAGATTACTATGAAAAATTATATGATACCAAAAATGAACCTGATTTAACAAAACTAAATGGGTTTTTGAACGAACTATCTATACCGTGTATTCCAAATGAAAACAGGGAGATATTGGAGTCTAAAATTAGTCAAGAAGAAGTTGGGCTAGCCATTGATAATATGAAATCAGGAAAAAGTGCAGGACCAGATGGTCTTCCAGTTGACCTTTATAAAAAATTTAAGAATAAATTAATAAAACCTTTTTTGGAAATGGTTTTAGAAGCATTTCAAAATAATAATTTACCATCATACATAAATAATGCCTTAATTATACTGCTGCCAAAACCAGGTAAGCCCTCTAATAAATGTGAAAATATGAGACCAATAAGCCTATTAAACGCCGACCTTAAGATAATCTGTAAAATTTTAGCAAGACGAATACAAGAAATTTTACCAAATATTATTAATCGAGATCAGAATGGCTTTATAAAGGGTAGACAAGGCTTCCATAATGTAAGAAGACTATTTAATATTATTTATTTTAATAAAGAAGCACCGGATACAGCTCTCCTATCATTGGACGCCGAAAAGGCCTTTGATAGAGTTGAATGGCCCTTTCTTTTTGAAGTCCTACAAAGGTTTGGACTTGGAAATAATTTCATAAAATGGGTTCAAATAATATACAATAATGCTACAGCAGAAATCCTAACAAATAACAATATTTCAAAACCAATAAAAATCAATAGAGGATGTCGACAAGGCTGTCCACTTTCACCTTTACTGTTTACTATGGCAATTGAACCTTTAGCGATAGCGATACGTTTACATTCACAAATATATGGAATTAAAGTTGGACCAACAGAACATAAAATCTCCCTGTACGCCGATGATATAATTTTGTTTATGTCGAATCTAAAAAAATCAATTCCAACCTTGTTGAATTTAATAAAGAATTTTGGGGAAATATCAGGATATAAAATAAATAAAACTAAATCTTCAATATTAATGCTAAATGAGACCCAGAGAAATTACCCAGCCCCTGAGGTAAATCAATTCAATGTTGTAAATCACTTTAAATATTTAGGAATCCAAATTATGCCTAAGCTAGAATCAGTCGCCAGTGTCAACTATGAAGCCTTAATGTCAGATATCAATGAGTTAACTCAGAGATGGATGTCACTACCAATGTCGATGATCGGGAGAATCAATATACTTAAAAGTAATATTTTACCTAAAATACTTTATTTATTTCAATACATTCCCTTATCACCACCTTTAGATCTATTCTCAAGAATAAAAAAAAAGTTAGTGGAATTTATATGGAACAACAGGAGGGCTAGATTACGTTTGTCTTTATTATATTTACCATTTGATCGTGGAGGTCTGAAATGTCCAAATTTTATGTTGTATTATTGGTCGGCACAACTGAGGTCTATGACATATTATTTTTCATCAAATGATCTCCCTCACTGGACTGAAATGGAATCATACAATTTACCTTTACCTCTTCCCATATTCATATACTCAGATTCGGCAAAAAAATTACAAAAACAAGTTAAAAATCCATTTGTAAAGCATATGATCAAAATATGGTGTGAAGCTAAAAACTATTTAAAAGAACCACAGTTATTGTCACAATTTAGTCCAATATGGGGTAATCAATATTTTAAACCAGGGAGAGCGGACGCTGTATTTAAAGTATGGAATTTAAAAGGGATACAAAAGATTCAGGATTTATATTTGCCATGTGCAGACAACATAATGTCTTTTGAAGAGCTGAGGATCAAATTTAATCTCAATAGAACACATTTTTTTAAATATCTTCAACTTAGAAACTTTATTCGATCAAATCAAAATAAAGCTCTCACTCGACCTATTTATTCATCCTTGGAAAAAATGATGATGAAAGATAGTAAAAGAAAGGGTATTATTTCAGAGTTTTATAACTCATTGACACTATCTTCAAGTGAAAATTCACTGAAAAGATTAAACTACTGGAAAGAAGATCTGCAAACTGAAATTTCAGAGGAACAATGGGAATTGGCTTGTACAGAAGCTCAAACCAAATCAATAAATGCACGCCTTAAATTGATACATTTCAAATGGTTAATGCGGATGTATGTTACACCGGAGGAGTTAAATAGATATAACAAAAATATACCAGATACATGCACAAAATGCATGGAAAGTAAAGGAACCCTATTTCATTGTTTATGGGAATGTAGATTAATAAGAATGTTTTGGGAAGAGGTGAGGGTAACAATTGAAAAAATAATCTCAAAACAAATCATATTGAATCCTAAACTGTTTTTGTTGGGTCTGTACCCAGAAAAGCATAATTTTAATAAAAGTGAAAGAACATTCATAGACCTCAGTTTGCTTAATGCCAAAAAATGTATTGCACTATTATGGAAAAAGACTCATAGACCAGATGTGACTCAGTGGTTAAGACAGATGTTAACAAACCTTCCATTAGAAAGAATAACATATATACTGAAATCAAAGGAAATTGTGTTTGAGAATATATGGAGACCTTTTATTGATTATGTAAAAAATTTAAACATAACTCTTGAAGAAGAAGGTGAATGATGTGTGTGGACCTTGTAAATTCCAAATTGGTGAACATAATATGTATACTTATGTATTGGATTGTCTAGACTAAACAGAGGAGCATTGTTAAAGACTTGATTTTGTTGGTGGTTGTTGGTGTTTTTAGTGCATTTTTTTCTTTTTTTGTAGTACTTTAGTGTTAGTGTTTGATTGTTTGTATCATGTTTGTTAAAAAAAAAAAAAAAAGGTTCAATAAAGATATTGTGGAAAAAAAAAAAATAACTCCAAGGTTCCTTACAGAACTATTCAGAGTGAGAGTGGTGGCATCTAAATTAAGGGCATAATTTGGGAAGGAATTTCCAAGATGTTTTGGGCCAACAAGAATGACTTCAGTCTTATCTGAGTTTAACAGTAGAAAATTACAAGTCATCCAAGCTTTGATGTCCTTAAGACAGGTATCTAACTTGGCTAATTGATTACAATCATCGGGCTTCATTGACAGGTATAGTTGTGCGTCGTCTGCGTAACAGTGAAAATGTATACAGTGCTTTCTAATGATATTGCCTAACGGAAGCATATATAAACTAAAAAGAGTAGGGCCTAACACAGATCCCTGTGGAACTCTGTGACTGAGTTTAGAGTTGGAAGAAAATTCATCATTGATGTGGACAAACTGAAATCTATCGGACAAGTAAGATCTAAACCACTGCAACGAAGTTCCATTTAGTCCAACATAGTGTTCTAATCTATCAAGTAGAATGGCATGATCGATAGTGTCAAAGGCTGCACTAAGATCTAAAAGAACAAGAACAGAAACAAGTCCATTATCAGATGCGATCAGGAGGTCATCAGTGACCTTCACTAAGGCAGTTTCAGTGCTGTGATGAACTCTGAACTCAGATTGAAACTCCTCAAACAAACCAACTCCCTGCAAGTGGTCAAACAATTGCACAGCAACAACTCTTTCCAAGATTTTTGAAATGAAAGGCGAATTAGAGATTGGTCGATAGTTGGCCAAAACTCCCAGATTGAGTGTTGGTTTTTTGAGTAAGGGTTTAATTTCAGCAACTTTAAAAGCCAGTGGTACATAACCCAGAGTTCAAGAAGAATTAATTATAAGAAGAATACGGCTACCAATAATTGGGAAGATAATTTTAAATAACCTGGTAGGAATAGGGTCCAAAAGGCAAGATGAAGGCTTAGATGAGGAAATTATTTTATCCAACTCTAAGAGGCTGATTGGAGTAAACTTATCTAAACAGATATCAATTGAGGGAGTTGTAGTAGTTAATGTACTTGAGTTTACGGTAGGAAGAATCTGACAGATTTCATCTCTAATAGATAAAATTTTATGATTGAAGAAGTTCAGAAAGTCCTGACTAGAAAGCTCAGGGGGGATGCGAGGATTTACCGAGTCCTGGTTCTTTCTAAGCCTGGCTATAGTGTTGAAGAGAAACCTGGGGTTATTCTTGTTTCCTTCTGTTAATGCAGAATAATAGCTTGATCTAGCTTTTCTAAGAGATTTTTTATAGATTAAGAAATGATTTCTCCACGCTAAATAGAATTCATCTAAATTAGTAGAACACCATTTCCTTTCCAACTGACGAGTCTTCTGTTTTAAGCCGCGAGTTTCTGAGTTAAACCAAGGGGTTAGAGATCTCTGGTTAGACTTTTTCTTTTTTAAAGGGGCTACCAAATCTAGAGTCCGATGCAGAGAGGCTGTAACACTATCAACCATGCTATCAATTACGAATGGAGCAGACTCTCTCTTTTTTTCCCTGTTGTTTCTGTTGTGTTGACCCATGGTATAGAGGAGACAATCTGCAAAAATTTGGTAACAATGTCATCAGAAAGACATCTGCTGTAGTAGTATTTTTCTTTAGGAAACAAGTGATCAGAGATAGTGAAATCAAAAGTTAACAGACAATGGTCTGACAGTACAGGATTATGAAGAGACACTACCAGATTTTCTATATCTATACCATAAGTCAAAACAAGGTCCAGTGTATGGTGGAGATAATAGATAGAATTTTTTACTTTCTGGGAAAACCCCATTGAATCTAAGATTGAATCGAATGCCTTATTAAGACAGTCACTCTCTACATCAACATGTATATTAAAGTCCCCTACAATAATTATTCTATCAGATTTCAGCACTAAATCAGCTAAAACTTTGGCAAATTCGGATAGAAACTCTGAATAGGCTGAGGGAGGACGATAAACTATGGCAAAGAGAATTGGGTTCAAGCCAAGATAGCCAACATGCCCCACACTGAGGACCAAACCTTCAATGAAATTAAAACATGATTTTTGCTTAATATTAACTAGTAATTTAGAATGGAAAATTGCCACCACTCCACCTCCATGACCAGAACCTCTGGGGTTATGACAATTTAAATAACCAGAAGGAGTTGATTCATTCAGACCAACATAGTCATCTTGCCCAAGCCAAGTCTCTGTGAGGGATAATAAATCGATCTGATGATCGATTAATAGATCAAGAACAAGAAGAGACTTAGGAGTTAGAGACCTAATATTTAATAAACCACATTTAATTTTTTAAATTTTGGAGAAGAACAGAGGCCAATTTATTAAATTTAGGGACTTGACATCAGTGATAAAAAGTTTCTTGAATACCAACAGCTTAAATCCATAAAAAAAGCAAGATTCAATCTCAATCAGACAGATTTAGAGGTACCAGTTAAGGTGACAGAGTTTCTAATCCTTTGTTCCCCTAAATTGATATTGAAAATACACGACCATTATCAAAACTGGATGAGTCAGTATCTCTTCCAAAATCAAAATGGGAGACAGACCTATCAATTAATAAAGACAAAAGCTTCTGGACAAAAATATGTTTAAACACTTTTAAGATGACTAAAAACCCTACTTTACATACAGTATAAAGCTCTACATAGAACTCATTACACAGGACAAAGGATGTTCAAAATGGACACACAAATATCTGCTCCCATTGCACCAGCAATGTCCCGGATAGTTATATGCATGCTATGTGGTCCTGTGCACCGGTCCAAAAGTTCTGGCAAAAGACGTGAAGACTTCTCGGCATGGCTTGGGTACCGTATCCCATCCTCTCCCACACTTTGCATACTAGGTGATTTAAGTGAAATGAATACAGAAGTAAGGATGTCACACATAGTTCTCACTGCCTTATGCATCGCAAAGAAAACTATCCTCATGAATTGGAAATCAATAAATAATTTGTGACCCGTGCTGGCAAAATGAGTCACTTTGAGGAAATTATCACAACTGAGATAACATTTTTTCCATATTCTGTACTGAAAGACCTTCAAAATGATATTTAATATGTAGGAAGTGTGCAAAAATGGACCCGGAAAAAGACGATTTGTTTATATTTTGGCTAGGTTTAAAACTCGCGTTTGATCGGTCAGGAGTTACGTCTTCCGCAAAAACATATGTATTTTTAGAACAGATGTTTTCTAAGCTTTCCAATGATACCAAGCACTCATGGGGGTTTTCCCAGGACTTGCTGCTAGCAAACAAAGAAGAGTCATGACTTATGAGTTCTCGTGCCTGCAGTTCGTAATGACGCGGTTGTGGCCGACACACATTGTGGGCTCACGCTGCCACAGAGACAGAACTGAATGTGTATTGTGGAGTGTCACGTCTGCAAGGACTGAGGACTCAAATCTACAGGAGGTAACAAGGAAGTGTGAGATTTGTCTCTTTGTCCCACAGAAGACGCCCCGGAGGGTATTCCGGTTCATCAAGAAATGAGAGACAATGGTGAAGCTTCAAAGGGATGCTTTGTAACTGTATGTTGACTGAAGACACCATGTGACTTGAATTCTGATGCTGGAAATGTATAAAAGGGGGTTGAAGTATGATTCTTTCTCTTTCCTGCTTTGAGAATGCTAGGAGCTTGTGTTCTGTCAAATAAAGCTGGTTTATGACTGAAACTCAGCCTCGTTATTTGAGCATGCTCCTACACTGGTGACCTACGACGGAGAATGAGCAATGAGAATTCTTCCGAACCGGGCTCGGTGGAAGCCAGCCTGATGGCTGCCTCCACGCTCCGGCTGCCCGATTTCTGGCAGCACAGCCCGCGCTCATGGTTTAGCGCAATCGAGGCGCAGTTCAACCTCCGGAGAATCTCCAACGACGACACAAGATTCTACCACGTGGTAGCGAAACTGGACAGCGACACGGTCCAGAGAGTGGAGGATTTGGTTAATCATCCACCAGACAGCGACAAGTACAGCGCATTGAAAGACGCGCTGATCAGCCATTTCACCCCCTCAGTCCAACAAAGAGCAGAGGGGCTCCTGGCGCTGACGGAGGCAGAAAACGATAGACCTGCGGACCTGATGGTGAAGATGCTGCAGCTCAAAGCCTCCGAGGATGGCGAATTCATTTTCGCCCACCTATTCCTTCGAACCCTGCCACCAGCAGTGAGAGTGGCCCTGGCAGAGTCACCCCGATTGGCCGAGCGAGACTACCATGGGTTGAGCAAGGAGGCGCAGAAGTTGGTCGACGCCCACAAGCAGAACGCGGTTTCGGCCGCGGCGGCTAGTTCGGGAACGGCGTCCGGAGACAGCTTGGGTCCAGCGGCACCAGACGCACCAACAACGGCGGCGACCGGAGCCAGACGACGCGGAGCGGAGAACGGCTTGTGCTTCTACCACCGCCGTTTTGCAGAGAGAGCGCACAGGTGCGTCCCACCGTGCAATTTTAAACGCCAGGACCGAGGGCCGGTAGCAGCCGCGACTCTCGGCAATGAGAACAGGCTGCTTTACCTGACGGATGCACGCTCGGGGAAACAGTTCCTCGTGGACACGGGCTCGCAGCTGAGCTTCGTCACGCCCACCTACGCGGAACGGCTGTCGCCTTCTAAAGCCCCCTGGGTGTCAGTGTCAGCAGCGAACGGCTCCACAATTAAAACGTTTGGTGAGAGGACCATGCTTCTGTCCTTACAAGGCCGTTCATTTGAGTGGACATTTATTGTAGCAGCAGTCAGTTTCAACATGTTAGGGGCTGATTTTTTGTGCTCACATGGTTTATTGGTTGATCTTGCTAATAGACGTCTGATTAATGCACTGTCTTTTCATTCTATTCCCTGCACAGCTCGGGTGGCCCCGCCAACTGCACATGCCAGCGTCTCAGCCGCGGGTGGTAAGTTTCACACTCTGCTTGCTCAGTTTCCAGCACTCACAGTCCCCACTTTTTCAGCAACGGTGGCCAAACATGGGGTAGAACATTTCATAACAACCACAGGCCCTCCCGTTTTTGCAAAGGCTCGGCGTTTGGACCCAGCTAAACTGGCCATCGCGCGCGAGGAGTTCACTAATCTGGAAAAACTAGGCATCGTTAGACGCTCCAAGAGCGCTTGGGCTTCGCCGTTACACATGGTCCCAAAGGCTGACGGCTCGTGGCGGCCTTGCGGCGATTTCCGCAGGTTGAACAACGTTTCAGCTCATGACCGCTACCCGATTCCGCACATTCAGGATTTTTCTGTTCATTTGGCGGGGGCGCGCATTTTTTCTAAAATAGACTTGGTGCGTGGCTATCACCAGGTTCCAGTGCGCGCGCACGATGTACCCAAAACAGCGGTCATAACTCCTTTCGGCCTTTTTGAGTTCTTGCGCATGCCTTTTGGCCTCAAGGGGGCCGCGCAGACTTTCCAACGCATGATGGATGCAGTTTTACGCGACCTGCCTTTCGTGTTCGTTTATTTGGACGATATTTTGGTAGCCAGCACGTCCGAAGGCGAACATGAAAAACACCTCACAGCAGTTTTCCAGAGGTTGGCAGAGCACGGGTTAATAGTGAACCCAGCGAAATGCCAGTTTGGGGTGGCGCAGATTGATTTTTTGGGACATCGCGTTTCGGCAGAGGGAGCAGTTCCCCTTCCAAATAAAGTGCGTGCCATAACAGATTTTCCGCAACCTCAAACGGTTAAGGCGCTTCAGGAGTTTCTAGGGATGGTTAATTTTTACAACCGTTTCCTCCCAAGCGCAGCACGACTCATGCAGCCATTGTACACCGCGTTAAAAAAACAAAAGCCCGCAAATAAAGTCGAATGGTCTCCGGAGCGGGAGCGCGCTTTTGCCCAGGTCAAATCAGCCCTGGCAAATGCAGTTTTGTTAGCGCACCCAGTTCCAACGGCCCGCATGGCGCTCACCACTGACGCTTCCGATGTAGCGGTGGGGGCGGTAGTTGAACAGTTTGTGGCAGGTACCTGGCAACCCCTCGCGTTTTTCAGCAGGACCTTGCGCGATAGTGAACGGAAATACAGCGCATTTGACAGGGAGCTTTTGGCCCTACACTTGGCCATCCGTCATTTTCAGTTCTGGTTAGAGGGGCGACGTTTCAACGCTTTTGTGGATCATAAACCGCTAACGTTTGCGATGGCCAAAATTTCAGAACCCTGGTCAGGCCGGCAACAAAGGCAACTAGCCGCAATATCGGAGTTTACTACTGATATTCAGCATGTCGCGGGTAAACACAATGTTGTAGCAGACTGCCTCTCGCGTGCAATAGCACCACCAAGCCCTATAGGGGCAGACTCTGTAGCCATGGCCGCGGGCCCGGGCAGCGACGCGGGAGCGCGCGCAGCCCCGGTCTGTGTTGGGTTAGATTATGCAGCCATGGCTGCGGAGCAGGTTAACGACGCGGACGTGCGCGCGCTCCAGTCTGGACCAACAGGGTTAAGGCTGGAGCACAGGGTGCAACAAAACGGTATGCCCCCGCTAATCTGCGATGTCTCCACGGGACGGCCCCGCCCTGTGGTGCCAACCGCGTGGCGTCGCCGTGTTTTTGACTTGGTCCATTCTCTCGCGCACCCGGGGGTGCGCGCATCGATCAAATTGGTGGGGGAGAAATTTGTTTGGCCCGGGTTGCGCAAACAGGTCAAGGAATGGGCAGCAGCCTGCGTAGCGTGTCAGCGAGCTAAAATACACAGACACACTAAGGCCCCGTTAGAACCTTTCCACATCCCCGCTAAGCGTTTTGATCACGTGCATGTTGACCTGGTCGGCCCGCTTCCGTTATCACACGGGCACACACATCTTTTGACAATGGTAGACCGCACCACGCGCTGGCCAGAGGCGATTCCTCTGACATCAACCACAGCGGAAGAAGTTGCGCGAGCATTTTTAACAGCATGGGTTGCGCGTTTTGGTGTACCGTCGGACATAACGTCCGACAGGGGTCCCCAATTTATTTCCGAGCTATGGTCATCGATGGCCCGCAGCTTGGGGGTGAAGATTCATCGCACCACCGCGTATAACCCCCAGGCCAATGGTTTATGCGAACGCTTTCACAGGTCATTGAAAGCAGCCCTCAGAGCGTCGCTAACGGATACAAATTGGGTAGACAAACTTCCATGGGTGTTATTAGGGTTGCGTTCTGCACCTAAGGAAGATTTGCATGCTTCCCCGGCTGAATTAGTTTTCGCTCAGCCGCTCCGTTTGCCCAGGGAATTTCTTCCTGATAATCCCGCACCTAATGGCCCCCCCGCTCAGCCGTGGCAGAGCGGCTCAGGAACAAACACGCTTCCTGGCCCTGTCCATCACAGTTTCCCACACGTTTTTGTGCCCAAGGCTTTAAAAAATGCAGAGTTTGTTTTTGTTAAACATGACGCCCAGCGTCCAAGTTTGCGGCCGTTTTACGACGGACCGTTTCGAGTTCTGGAGACCGGGCAGAAGCATTTTCTGCTAGATTTAGGGGGCAGAAGGGAGCTGATTTGCATTAACAGGCTCAAACCCGCTTTTGTTCTGGCTGAGGAGGAGGTGCAGCTCGCGAGGCCCCCCCGCCGGGGCAGGCCACCGAGAAGACATTCTCCAAAGTCTTCACAGAGAGGTGCTAACAGCTTTAATCCACAGGTGCAGAGAGATGTTGCAGAGGCAGCCAAGCCAAGTTGCAGCAGATTCGGCAGAAGATTAAAACCTAGGCAGTTGGTGGATTGATTAGCGATGTATGGAGTGCTTTGTGTTTCTCTTTTTGTTATGCCATGCAGATTTTGCCTTACTCGACGTTTGGGGGGGGGTAGTGTGGCCGACACACATTGTGGGCTCACGCTGCCACAGAGACAGAACTGAATGTGTATTGTGGAGTGTCACGTCTGCAAGGACTGAGGACTCAAATCTACAGGAGGTAACAAGGAAGTGTGAGATTTGTCTCTTTGTCCCACAGAAGACGCCCCGGAGGGTATTCCGGTTCATCAAGAAATGAGAGACAATGGTGAAGCTTCAAAGGGATGCTTTGTAACTGTATGTTGACTGAAGACACCATGTGACTTGAATTCTGATGCTGGAAATGTATAAAAGGGGGTTGAAGTATGATTCTTTCTCTTTCCTGCTTTGAGAATGCTAGGAGCTTGTGTTCTGTCAAATAAAGCTGGTTTATGACTGAAACTCAGCCTCGTTATTTGAGCATGCTCCTACACGGTGCACATTCCAACTCATTTTGCCAGCATGGGTCACAGCATGGGCTGCACGGTGGCGCAGTGGTTAGCACTGTGGCAGCACAGTTTACCCTCGGCCGGGAGATCGTGGGGACCGTGAGATTGTGGGTTCGATCCCTGCCCCCGGCCAACAGTGATCTGTGTGGAGTTTGCATGTTCTCCCCGTGTTTGCGTGGGTTTACTCCGGGATTTCTCCGGTTTCCTCCCACATGTCAAAAACATGCAGGTTAGGGAGTTAAGGGGCGCTTGCGCACGCAGCGACCGGCAGCTGGTGGCTTGTCACCAGACTGCAAAACAAATCTACCTACAGGTACAAAATAAGTAATAAAAAAATAAATAAATAAAAATAAAAATTTATGTACATCATCATCATAGCAGTCTGTCGGGGGCAACAATGACTGTTTCATTTAAGTCTGATCAAATTCCTCCACGCAGCTCTGTCCTTCGCCTTCTGCTGCCAGGAACTCCTGGTCTTGTTAACCCGGGTGACGTCCAAGCGGGTATGAGTTGCTTTCTGACTGACCATTTCATGAAACTGCTTGCAAAATATTTGAGTACCGCTAGCTTTTGCTTGACTAACGGCACATTCTTGGCAGATAGAGGTATTATCAGCGGCAAGGACAGGCCAAGACAAACTGACTCCAGTATAGGGGGTCGGTGAGTTCGGGTGTCTAGGATTGTGGTTTGATAGTGCATACACATGGAGACACTCCATGTGTATGCACTCCATGTGTATGCCTGACCTGACACTAAAGGTCAGGCACTGGTTTGCTTGCTACCAGATAACCATGAAAACCAGTACTGCCTGTCTTATGGGTCGGGCCGTCGGCAACTCAGCCGGCAACCCCGCCCTTCCGAGGGCGTGGAGGGTGAAACTGGGCATCCTGGCAGAACTAAAAACAATATCTGTCACAGGTCTGTGGGGTACCACTCCCAGTTACACGGGGTGAGACTGGACATCCTGGCAGATAAGCACATCTGTCGCAAGGTCTGTGGTGGACTTTTGCCAGTCAGTGCATCATGACATGCACTACACAAAGAGCAGAGATTTATGTACAACTCACTATAATAACCTACTATCAGATTACATTAGCCTGGAGAGAATGTCTACCTCCTCTAAAAACTAACTGGCTGAATTCAATTCTCTCTGGTCCCCGCTTTATTAATTCTATAGCGTGAGGGGTGGTAGGCAGTGGTTTGTTCTCCTTGGTGCCTCTGGCGGCTGGCTGCACCCTGACCACGAGGGGTTTCTGTGACCCACACTGGGGCCGGTGTCACAACCCGGGATGGTTGTGCGTCTGGTCTGGGGATGTTGGGGGGGGGAAGGGGGGGGGGGGCTGTGAAGTCGGCCGTGGTCCCGGGCCAGCTGGCCTTGCCTCCTGGGTGTTCTCCAGGGCCTGTGGGTGTGCATGTGTATGGGGATGTGTGTGAGTGTGTGTTCAGGTGTGGGTTCGTGTGTGTGTGTGTGTGTGGGGGGGGGGGGGTTGCGGATGTTTGGGCATGTGGGCTTGTGTGTGGGTGTAGGTGGACGTGTGTGTATGTGGGTGCGGGTTCCTGTGGGTGGACGTGCTGGGGTGGAGGGTGTGTGTGTGTGTGTGTGTGGGGGGGGGGGGGGGGGGGTTGGTGGTTCGGGGCCTACTTTCCCCAGCCGTCCTGCCGTGCTGTCATGGGGCGGGGCACTTTGCCGCATTACCTCCGGTGTCCTTGGCGCTGGGTGTCGGTGTGTGTGCTCTGTGGTGGCCGGGATTGCTATTGGCTCAGGTTGGCGGCGGTGTTGCCGTTGGTTTTCCCCGGGGTAGCTCTGGCTGTGCAGCGACCTGCCACTGTCAGTGTGTGTCTGGGGTGGGTGGTTGGTGGGCTTGCAGTGGGCGCTCTGGGTGTCGCTTGGCATGTGGAGCGCTGAATGGGTCTGGCTTATTGTTCATTATTGTTATTATTGTTGTTGCGTGTGCAAGATGCGTGGGAGTGGGTGTGGCTGCTCCATCATACCTATGGTGCTGGGAGCACCGGGGTGCGATGCTGGGGGGGTCCTGGGCTTCTCGGCCTGGCGACCCTCACCCTGGGTTGGGATCTGGGGGCAGTGGGTGGTCTCCTGAGCCAGTCTGCAAGCTGGTTTCTGGGGAGGGAGGGGCAGGCTCCCTTTTGGACCACCTCCCTCCCAGTCTTACCTCTCCCCCACCCCCTCCCACCGATTCTGGGTGGAACATACATCTTATTGGATACACTTAGGGTTTTGGGGTGGGGGTATGCTGTACTGTGTCGGTGAAGAGGATCCCTCTGTCTGCTGCGCAGTGGGGCCGCCTTCACTTCAATTTTAATTGAACTATAGACTAGGGATGGGCAATACCAGCATTTTTCCTTTCGATACAATACCATTAATTTATGGGATTTTTTTCTTCGATACAGATACTTTTTGCCCCTTAAAGGAAAATCACATGATTGCAGTTTCATTAATAATGAAATTATTAATTATTATTAATCATGAATAAAACTCGTGAATGTAAATACTTGAAAGAAATGCTTATAAAATGATAATAAAATAGAACATTGAGCAAAGTAAATACATCCATCCATCCTTAAGATGAATGCAAAATTAATTCACTTTCTTAATTTGGTGAAGATTCTCAGTCATCCAGGTGGGTAAGTATACTGTGATCTGTCCAGGGTGTACCCTGCCTCTCACCCAAAGATGCTGGGATATGCTCCAGCCCCCCCCCCCCCGCAACCCAAAAAAGGATTAAGCAGTAGCAGATGGATGGATGGATGTAAGGATGGATGGAAATATTTCACCATACATCCAGATTCTATGGTTAATACCAAGCAGCATATATGTGTAATTTTTTTTTCACAATGCATTGGGGTTTTTTTTTTCATTATTTTATTATTTATTTAATTTTACACGATTATTTTACAAAGTTAAATAGTGCTTGTTTTGTTTATTCTAAAAATTATGCTGCCATAAAATTTCCACCCATTATCACCATAAAATTTGGATGAATGGTGTAACATTTCAGAAGTAATACTTCTGCTACCCGCGACGCTGCTCTGCTCACTCCGCTCTGCACCGGAGTAGTGAGTGCTGAGGCTACAAGCACGCAGTGAGTCTTCGACTCTGACATCTGATAGGCTGCCATAATCATGTGGCACGGCAGACAATCTTTAAAACATGCCTGGGCTGGTTTTTCACCAGTTTTCACATGTAAATTTAATGCCTAAAACTCTCAGAAGTGAAAACAAACTGCATGTTTTGTATGAACACGCTGGTATCGCGATATTTACCTCCGCCAAGGAGGTTATGTTTTCATCGGCGTTGGTTTGTCTGTTTGTTTGTTTCTTTGTTTGTTAGCAAGATAACTCAAAAAGTTATGGACGGATTTTCATGAGATTGTCAGAAATGGGGTATCCTACAGATGATTACATTTTGGTGGTGATCCGGATCACCGTCTGGATCCAGGAATTTTTTAAAGGATACTTTTTTTTTTTTTTTTTTTAACATTGCGAGATAGGGCCATTTTTAATATTTTTTCAATATTTTTTTTTTGTGCATGTAACTCTGCCAAAAAATCGTCAGAACACTTGGAAAAAAAAAATACAGGATGAAATGAAAACATAACCTCCTTGGCGGAGGTAAAAAAATAAACACTGTATGGGGGGAACTGTGGCGCTTGGCGGAGGTCTGCGCTCTCCGAGTGCTTTTCTAGTTAAAAAAGTATCAACTCCAAAGTATCGACCAGCTGGTATCGAAGTATCGATACGTCCATCCCTACTATGGACCACTGAGGGCTTGGGGGGATGGGAGCCAGACTGCCTATAGCAGTGGCTAGTGGTGCTCCAACCACCATCCCCCCAATTTTTACTGCACTCTGGTAGTTCACACACCTGCACACAATCACACCACACAACTAACACACACCTATCATGATTTGTGCATGGGGGAGGGGAAAGGGGGTCTTCCCCTACCCCTGCTGCCCTCCTTCTGCTGGGGGCCTGGGGGCCCAGCGGGACGCCTGGGCCCCATCATGTTGTCAAAATCCCTGGGTGCTGCCGAATTAATAGGTGCGAGCAAGGGAGTGAGAGAGTGATTGCACAAGAGAGTAAGCGAGAGTGAGGGAGTGATGAGTGGAGATGGTGATGGTGGGTCAGTTTTGTGTGGCGCTTTGCATGTCGGGTGGCATCTCGGTGCACTTTCGGTCCGCTGATCAGTTGCTTCGGGTGGGCGTTGGGGGTGGTGGTCTGCTTCTCTGGCCGCAGCCACCCTGGAGTAGGTTGGTAGGGTGTGACTGCCGGTCTGTGCCAGCAGTCTCCCTGGCCAATGCCGAGCACTGGTGCATGTTCATGCTCGCTGCATCTGCACCGCGGCTGCCCCAAGTAATAAAGGTGAATGAGTGTGGGGGAGTGTGTGGGGGAGAGCACAAGTGGCTGTGACTGGGTCAGAGCATGAGTGAGAATGTGTGCATGGATGAGTGTGAGTGGGTGCAGGTGACTCTGAGGGCAAGTGAGAGTGGGTACAGGAGTGGGAGACAATGGGTGGGTCCGAGAGTGCGAGTGTGGGATTGTGTGGGGAAGAGGGCGAGTGAGAGTGAGTGAGTGTGTGTGGGTGCATATGAGAGCATGAGGGTCTGAGTGTGTGGGAATGGGTGTGTGTGTTGGTTGGGAGGTGCTAGACTGAGGGGGTAGCACCTCCTGGCTGCGTGGGCTCCCCTAGACAGGGGGGCCGGGTCCCATGCCTTGCTGCCATCTTCTTTGGGCATGAGGCAGCCCCCGGGATGTGTGGCGATGGCGCTGAGGTGGGGGGCAGGCCCGCTGTGGGGGTGTCTGGGGGGGCTTGTGGCAGGGGTGCAGGCCGGTCTCTGGCCCGGGGGGATGGGGACGCTGGCCTCCCAGCGCCTGGGGCCCAAGGACTGGTGTTGGCCCTGATGGGGGGGGGTTTGGTTGGTTCGGGGGCATGGGTCTGCCCCGCCGGCCGCTTGCCGGCCCAGCTTTCCTCAGCCATCCCTCCTGGGGCGGATGCCTCTCTGTCCTGGGGCTTGTTGGCCTCGGGACATTTGTCCTCTTTGGGGGTTGGTGGCATTGTCCAGCTTGCTTGGGGTTTCCGGGGGGGGGGGGGGGTTGCTGTGACCAGCCACCCTCTTTGTATGTTTCCTGGCAAACCACTCACATGCACACACTTATTTTGCATGCACTCTCATACACACGCGCATGTATGCACACACACACACATATGTCTCTCCTTTAACAGGTGCAGATACCAGACTCATGCTGAGACCTGTTCAGAGGAAGAAAACAGTCAGTCTTCTGTTTTTTCAGTTACAGTATGTTAGTCTGTCTTCTTTGTCTGTTCCTCTCCCTTTTCTTCCATTCCTCCTTTCCCCATTCCCCCCATCAGGTCCTTCATGGGTAACACAGTTTAAACTAGAAAAGCACTCGGAGAGCGCAGACCTCCGCCAAGCGCCACAGTTCCCCCCATACAGTGTTTGTTTGTACGTTTTCAGATTCCTTGACCATGAAAACATATGACTAGCAATTGGATTCACAATGATAGGATTAGTGGTTCAGTAGTTATTCACGAAAATCGCATTTTCCGTAATGGCGGTTTTCGCCACAGTTCCCCCCCATACAGTGTTTGTGTGTACGTTTTCAGATTCCTTGACCATGAAAGATATGACTAGCAATTGGATTCACAATGATAGGATTAGTGGTTCAGTAGTTATTCACGAAAATCGCATTTTCCGTAATGGCGGTTTTCTTCTGGACGGTGATCCAGATCACCACCAAAATCTAATCATCTGTAGGATACACCATTTCTGACAATCTGTGAAAATTTCATGAAAATCCGTCCATAACTTTTTGAGTTATCTTGCTAACAAACAGACAGACAGACAGACAAACCAACGCCGATGAAAACATAACCTCCTTGGCGGAGGTAATAAAGTATTAAAAATTTATTACAAGAGGAGTTTATAAACAATATACAGTATATATACACACGTGGACAAAATTGTTGGTACCCCTCTGTTAATAATGAAAGGAAAAACCCACAGTGGTCACAGAAATAACTTGAATCTGACAAAAGTGGTAATAAATAAAAATTTTATGAAAATTAACCAATGAAAATCAGACAATGCTTTTGAATTGTGGTTCAACAGAATTATTTTAAAAAACAAACTCATGAAACAGGCCTGGACAAAAATGATGGTACCCTTAACTTAATATTTTGTTGCACAACCTTTTGAGGCAATCACTGCAATCAAACGATTTCTGTAACTGTCAATGAGACTTCTGCACCTCTCAGCAGGTATTTTGGCCCACTCCTCATGAGCAAACTGCTCCTTTTGTCTCAGGTTTGAAGGGTGCCTTCTCCAGACGGCATGTTTCAGCTCCTTCCACAGATGTTCAATAGGATTTAGATCAGGGCTCATAGAAGGCCACTATAGAATAGTCCAATGTTTGGCTCTTAGCCATTCTTGGGTGTTTTTAGCTGTGTGTTTTGTGTCATTATCCTGTTGCAAGACCCATGACCTGTGACTGAGACCAAACTGTCCAACACTGGGCAGCACATTTCTGTCTAGAATACCTTGATAGTCTTGAGATTTCATTGTACCCTGCACAGATTCAAGACACCCTGTGCCAGATGCAGCAAAGCAGCCCCAGAACATAACAGAACCTCCTCCATGTTTCACAGTAGGGACAGTGTTCTTTCCTTGGTATGCTTCATATTTGTGTCTGTGAACATAGAGCTGATGTGCCTTGCCAAAAAGTTCCAGTTTTGTCTCGTCTGTCCATAGGACATTCTCCCAGAAGCTTTGTGGCTTGTCGACATGCAGTTTGGCAAATTCCAGTCTGGCTTTTTTATGATTTGTTTTCAACAGTGGTGTCCTCCTTGGTCGTCTCCCATGAAGTCCACTTTGGCTCAAACAACGACAGATGGTGCGATCTGACACTGATATACCTTGACCTTGGAGTTCACCATGAATGTGTTTAGAGGTTGTTTTGGGCTCTTTTGTTACCATTCGTATTATCCGTCTCCTCCTGCGGCCATGTCCAGGGAGGTTGGCTACAGTCCTGTGGATCTTAAATTTCTGAATAATATGTGCAACTGTAGTCACAGGAACATCAAGCTGCTTGGAGATGGTCTTATAGCCTTTACCTTTAACATGCTTGTCTATAACTTTCTTTCTAATCTCCTGAGACAACTCTCTCCTTTGCTTCCTCTGGTCCATGTTTAGTGTGGTACACACCATGTCAACAAACAGCACAGTGACTACTTGTCACCCTTTAAATAGGCCGACTGACTGATTACAAGTTTGTAGACACCTGTGATGTTAATTAGAGGACACATCTTGGTTCAATATGTCCCTATGGTCACATTATTTTCAATCTTTTCTAGGGGTACCATCATTTTTGTCCAGGCCTGTTTCATGAGTTTGTTTTTTAAGTAGTTCAACAGAATTACTTTCTGCTCCTTTTGGCAAAGTAAATCTGTTTGGCACAATAAGAGAAGAAGATTTCTATTCTGCTCACTTAGCTGCTTGACAGGACAAGGGGAAAGAAAAAAAAACATCACAGTGCTACATAAAACACTGGTGAAGTTTACTAAGGGTGAAAAAAGATTGGAGAGCATATTTGGAGCCCCAAAAGTTGTTAGTGAGGACAGCTCTAACTTTAAATTGGTTTATAATATGCTTTCAGTTGATATGTAACACACAAACACATATTCAGTACTTAAGTGACCATACAGGAAAAACAACAGGTTAGAGGAGATGACAAATGCTGCAAGAAAAAAATGCTCGAAGAAGCATTGTAACTTTTTATCAATTTTTTTATTTACTTATTTTAGCACTCCCTTTATTGGAAATGGCCCGTAAAACACCAACAAACTCAAAAGGTACAGTGTTAAGGTGACGAATGTTGCTATACCAGGTTCTAAATCACTATACAGTGATAATAAGCCGCCAGTATCTCAGTGTTTAGTCACTGCCTAATTACCTCCGCCAGGCCGAAAGGCCAGGAGGAGGTAATGTTTTTGCCGGGGTTTGTCTGTGTGTTTGTCTGTTTGTCTGTCTGTCTGTCTGTCTGTTGGTTAGCAAGATAACTCAAAAACTTTTGGACGGATTTCAATGAAACTTTCAGGCTTTGTTGGAAATGGTACAAGGAAGAACTGATTAAATTTTGGGGATGATCCGTATCACCGTCTGCATACAGGAATTTTTTAAAGCATTTTTCCACACTGTGACATACGGCCATTTTCAACATGTGCGCAGGCGCAATGGAGGGCGCTGGGCGTCGTGTCTGACCAACACAAACTCCGCCTTCTTCAACGTTTTAGCCACAAAAGCATGCGGAAAACACTGGTGACCTGGGCCCCCCAGCGTGCCTGTGCCAGCCATAAGCGCTGCGCACATTGCGCTGGTCGTCGTGTCTGACCAACACAAACTCTGCGTTCTTCAACGTTTTAGGCACAAAAGCACGCGGAAAACACTGCTGGCCTGGGCCCGCCAGCGTGCCTGTTTTTGTGCCACGCTGCAAAACCTGACACGGCCACCTGTCCGCCGCCCGATTATTTGCCACAAATTCCCCGCCCAGCTATAGGCGCTGCATAAAAACGACCTCTCTGCCGGGAGAGATTCTAAATTCTGTTTTGCCGCGGAGCGCAACCCCAATATAATATAAAACCCACGGCAACCTGTCTAACCAATCTGCATCCGTCAGTGGAGGAGATGGACACACCAACACTTCAGTTTATTACCTCCGCCAAGGAGGCAATGCTTTTACAACCGTAAAACGGGGCTATAAGGGATGGCGGGGTAATATGGGACACTTTTCTAAATGTAATTCTGCTTTTTTAATTTTGCTTCCGCCTAGATTTGATGAAGGATTCATGGATATTTGACAATAACAACACAACTCAGTGTCCTGCTCAAAATAAAAAAAGCAGAATTACATTTAAAACATTTCCCAGAAAAGTGTCCCTTATTAACCCGCCGTCCCTTATTAACCCGCCGTCCCTTATAGCCCCGTTTTACACTACTGAACTACTAATCCTATCACTATCACATTGATTGTCATTCATTAATTGTCTGTTTATTGCACTGTCCATGTCAAATAAACAAATAATCATTGTGAATCCAATTGCTACTCATATCTTTTCATGCTCAGGGAATCTGAAAACGTACACACAAACACTGTATGGGGGGAACTGTGCCGCTTGGCGGAGGTCTGCGCTCCCCGAGTGCTTTTCTAGTTTGTGTAATGCTGTCTCGTGATTAAATAAAATGGGAATGGAAAACTAGAAATGTGATTTTAAGCTCAATAATTAAATTCCAAATAAGTCAGTGATGCTGTATTGTGCTTTTGAACCCATTTAACACATTATGTCTTTTTTAACAAATTATGTAAAAAAGTTTATAAAAAGATGAGGCCTATGAAATGCATCTATTCTTTCATTCATCTATTTGGTGTTTATTTCTTACATATTTGTAAACCTTACATATTTGTAAACCTTAAAACCATCTCTGGGCTCCAGAATACCTCCCCCCAGGCCATGGGGGGCAGGGAGTGGGCGAACAATGTGAACCTGTTTTTTTAATAGGTTTGACCAACCGCCCTCCCCCCGACTGCACAACAACCACTGCTGCCTCTAAAGACATCGAGTCCTGCTGCCCACAACCCACTCCACCAACACCCCCCCAACTCCCAGCACACAGCCCCCCAACATGACCCTCATTAAGACCCAGGTGAGGACGGAGCTGAGGAAGATCAAGGCAAGGAAGGCCTCGGGACCTGACGGCATCAGTGCAAAGCTCCTCAAGTCCTGTGCAGACCAGCTGTGTGGGATTGTGGAGCACATCTTCAACATGAGCCTGAAGCTGGGGAGGGTACCACAGTTGCGGAAAACATCTTGTGTGGTACCTGTACCAAAGACTTCCCACCCCAAAGACCTGAACAGCTACAGACCAGTGGCTCTGACGTCTCACATGATGGAGACCCTGGAGAGACTGCTCCTTGCTCACCTCCGCCCCCTGGTGGGACCAGCGATGGATCCACTCCAGTTCGCCTACCAGCATGGCATTGGGGTGGAGGATGCAGTGATCTTCCTCCTTCACGGTTCTCTGTCCCACCTGGAGAAGCCCGGGAATGCAGTGAGGATCATGTTCTTTGACTTCTCCAGTGCTTTCAACACCATCCAACCGATGATCCTGAAGGACAAGCTGCTGTGCGCAGGGGTGGACCAGCACCTGTCATCATGGATCCTGGACTACCTCACTAACCAGCCACAGTTTGTGAGAACCCGGGACTGTGTGTCCGACACGATCATCAGTAGCAAAGGGGCCCCCCAGGGAACGGTTTTGGCTCCCTTCCTGTTCACCCTTTATACTGCGGACTTCTCACACAACACAACACAACACAACACACTGCCATCTACAAAAGTTCTCTGATGACTCTGCAATAGTCGGCCTCATCTCCAACGGAGATGAAGCTAAGTACAGAGGACTTATCCAGGACTTCGTGGACTGGTGCCATCGGAACTACCTCCAGATCAACGCGAGGAAAACTAAGGAGCTAGTGGTGGACTGCCGCAGGCAAGGACAACCCCTCACAGCACCAGTAAACATACAGGGAACAGACACTGAGATGGTGACATCCTACAAGTACCTGGGTGTTCATCTGAACAATAAACTAGACTGGTCACACAATAGCGATGCACTCTACAAGAAGGGACAGCACAGGCTGTTCCTACTGAGGAGACTCAGGTCTTTTGGTGTACAAGGTGGCATCAGCCATCACTTTTGAAGTGGTCTGCTGTGGCAGTGGCATTACCGCAGCCGATAGAAAGAGACTGAACAAACTGATCAACAAAGCTAGCGCTGTCCTGGGGCAACGCCTTGACCCAGTGGAGGAGATAGGAGAGAGAAGGATGGTGGCTAAACTGTTGTCTCTGCTGGAGTCCGAGTCCCACCCTATGCAGGACATACTGAATGCACTGAGGAGCTCATTTAGCAGCAGACTACATCATCCTAGGTGCACAACCGAGAGGTTTCGCAGGTCCTTCCTACCTATGGCTGTCAGACTGTATAACCTAAGCAGGGCTGCTCACAGCGATAGCAAAAAAACATGACGACCTAATAGTATTGAATGCAAAAGACGCAATAGACTTACACAATGGTCCCCTCCAGTATACAACTAGGACAATATCAGTCACTACGGAGGGTGACAATATGTATGGGTACATATTCATACTATGTAGGATAACTAAGTAAACGGTTATGCTATTTATTCCATCTAGCTACAATGCTCCGCACTGTGTATATACGTATATTTATATATTTATGTGTACATATGTATATTCACTGCTCTTGTTTTTCTTGT
>JAJAQF010000338.1:0-25340 GCA_020510985.1 Pholidichthys leucotaenia
TTTCTTGAGGAATATAGCCTTACAGATCCTTGGCGTTTTTTACACCCTAACGGCAGGGACTATTCTTTTTTCTCTCACGTACACCATACTTATACCAGAATAGATTATTTTTTTGTTGACAATTTATTAATTAATAACCTTTGCTCTTGCAGTTATGATAGCATCTCGGTTTCTGATCATGCCCCTCTTGTACTTAAAATGATCCTCCATGGATGTGACTCCATGAGAAAGCATTGGAGATTGGATCCATTATTACTTACAGATGAAAAATTGGTTGCGAATATTTCTTCTAAAATTAATTTTTTTTTGAAAGAAAATAAAACTCCTGGTATGTCAAATAAAACGATATGGGAGGCCATGAGGGCATTTCTTACGGGGGAATTTATTTCATTGGCAGCATTTAAAAGACGATCCTTAATACAGGAACAGAAGGCTATTTTAGATCAAATCCTGGACATTGACAGACAATATGCTCAATCTCCATCACCCGCTCTGTACAAGGAACGTATGACATTACAAACTAAACTTAATTTACTTTCTACTCGACAAATTGAAGGTTGTTTAATAAGGAACAAGAGTGAATTTTATGAACATGGCGAAAAAAACCAGTAAACTTCTAGCTAATCAACTACGTGGTATTAGAGCTAAGCAAATTATTACTGGAGTTAGGACAGATAAAGGAGAGGTGACATCTGACCAACAAGCGATTAATGATATTTTCAGGTCATTTTATTCCAAATTATATACCTCAGAATATACAACAAACTTAAAGGATTTGGAAATTTTTTTTTGATTCTATTGATATTCCTTCGATTTCTTCAGAATCTCGGCAAATTTTAGAAGCTCCCATCACAAAAGAAGAAATTCAGCTGGCAATATCATCCATGCAATCAGGAAAATCTCCAGGACCTGATGGGTTTTCCGCTGATTTTTTCAAAAAATTCTCTGATGACCTCGCCCCTTTCCTTTGTCAAGTTTTTACAGAGTCGCTTGACTCTGGTACACTTCCTCCTTCATGCTATCAGGCCTGTATCACTGTGTTGCTTAAAAAGGATAAGGATCCTGTTGATTGTGCTTCTTACAGGCCTATTTCCTTGTTAAATACCGATGTTAAAATTTTGTCCAAGTTTTTAGCTTCAAGGTTGGAAAAGATTCTTCCTTTTATAATTTCACAGGACCAAACCGGTTTCATTAAAAATCGCCATTCTTTTTTTAACTTGCGGCGGTTGTTTAATATTATTTATACTCCTCACCACAACATACCTGAATGTCTTATTAGTTTGGACGCTGAAAAGGCATTCGATAGGGTTGAGTGGGAGTATTTGTTTTTTACTTTGGAGAGGTTCGGTTTTGGTCCTTCCTTCTGTTCCTGGATTAAACTTCTCTATGCTAGTCCTTTAGCTTCAGTGTTAACTAATTGTCGCTATTCTGACTATTTTAGACTTTACCGTGGTACGAGGCAAGGCTGTCCTTTGAGCCCGTTGCTCTTTGCCTTGGCAGTTGAGCCGTTAGCTATTGCAATCCGTGGGAGCCGGGACTTTCTAGGCATTCGTAGGGGTGGCATTGAGCATAGGGTTTCACTCTATGCTGATGATCTTTTATTATTTCTCTCCAACCCACTTACTTCATTACCCGCTATACTTAATATTTTGGATAGTTTTAGTAGGTTTTCTGGTTATAAAATTAATCTTAATAAGAGTGAACTGTTTCTGATTAATGAAAAGATTCAAGTTCAGGATTTTGAAAATTTTCCTTTCAAGGTTGTTATTGATCATTTTAATTATCTTGGGATATGTGTCACTAAACAATTTAATTACTTGTTTAAAAATAATTTTCTCCCCTTACTTGACCAGTGCAAGTTAATATTTTCCAAATGGTCCCCATTATCCTTGTCTTTAATTGGCAGAATCAATTCTGTAAAAATGATGTTACTTCCAAAGTTTTTATATTTGTTTCAATGTCTCCCCATTTTTATTCCTAAATCCTTTTTTAAGTCTTTGGACTCTCTGATTACCTCATTTATTTGGAATGGTAAACATCCGAGATTGAGGAAAGTTTTTCTTCAAAGACCCAAATCAGTAGGTGGCATGGCTCTGCCTAACTTTCAATATTACTACTGGGCAGCAAATATCAGGTGCATGTTATATTGGAAACATTTTTATCTGGAACCCAAATCACCTATTTGGATCCTTATGGAGTCACATGTGGACAATCAAACTTCCCTACCGGCAATTTTAGGTTCACCACTTCCCCTTGCTTTGTCTACACTGGGTAATAATAAAGTAGTTCGTCAGTCTCTTAGAATTTGGTCTCAATTCAGGAAAAATTTCGGTCTTCAGTTTTTTTCCATTAAGAAGTCCAATTGCCGCAAATCATTTATTTACCCCATCAACTATTGATAGTGCATTTCATATATGGCACAGAAAAGGTTTAAAATCTTTTGCGGATTTATATTTTGATGGTCAATTTGCAAGTTTTTCTCAACTTTCCACCAAATTCGACATTACTTCTACACATTTTTTCCGCTTCCTCCAGGTCAGACATTATGTGCAAACCATGACAAAACAATTCCCTCAAAAACCTTCTGATAATCCTCTAGATGATTTTTTATTAGTTAAACCAACTTCTAAGGGGGTAATGTCAGTTTTATATAATTTAATTTCAAATTTACAATTTTCTTCTCTGGCCGCTATCAAATTGAACTGGGAACAAGATCTTAATTTTACTTTTACTGATGAACTGTGGGACTCTATTCTTGGCCAGGTTCACACTGTATCAATGTGTGCTCGTCACGCTCTTATTCAATTTAAGATTGTACACCGGATGCACCTGTCCAAGGTTAAGTTAGCACGTATTTACTCGGATATAGACCCAACTTGTGAAAAGTGTGGTAGCGCTCCTGGCACTTTGCTTCACATGTATTGGTCCTGCCCTGCATTGATGAATTTTTGGCATTCTGTTTTTATCACTATGTCTGAAGTCCTGCAATATCAAATTAAACCTGATCCATTATGCGCCATTTTTGGTGTGGCTCCAGAACTTGTCTTGCCAAGTTCCAAATTAAAAGTATTCAAATTTTCATTATTATTGGCCAGACGTGCTGTATTACTGAAGTGGAAAGACTCTTCGCCCCCTTCACATTTACAGTGGATAAAAGATATAATGTCCTGTTTGGATTTAGAAAAAATCAGATATACAGTCTGTGGCTCTGAAAACAAATTCTATAAATTATGGCGCCCGTTTCTTGATTTCTTTGAAAGACCCACGATTATAGTTTCTGAGTAGCTCATATCCCCTTTACCCCACCCCCACTTCACACACACAATTTTTCTTTGTATTTTTTTTTTTTTGTTTATTTAAAGGTTTTTGTGCTTTGAAGCATTTACATTTGTTGGCTTTAAGTTCTAGTTTTTTACTGTTTGGTTGAAACAAAAATGAAAATTTCTAATACTTTGTATTGTATTGATACTTCAATTAATAATAATAAAAAGACCTTTGAAAGAAAGAAAGGACTCCGATGTCGAGACCTCCCAGTATATTTTTTCATTCCGGGTGGCTCCGTCTAACTCACACTGGATACGTTCGTCTGACAATGCAGTGAGCAGACACTGCACCTCCTTATTGGTCCATGGAACACCCTTATTACGCGAAGCCATTTTTGATAGAGAATAAATGAAAATAGCACAGCAATACACTGAAAATAAACCGCCAACAGTGGTTGCGTGCTGAGTAATGGCGGTCGTGAGGATTCTTTTTTTTTTTTTTTTCAAAAACTTTATTGAGAAGGTCGTGAAGATTCGGCAGAAGAGGAGGAGGAGAGGGGCGGTTACAACCTGACCAATCAGTGCCGGTTACGACCTGACCAATCAGCGGCGACCAGTCTGTTAACTTCACAACACGGCACAGCTCAGCACTGCTGTACCCTGCCCTTGAGCGGGGCTGAGAATCGTGGCTGTTAAACCGTGTTGGCGCTTGTGGAAAAGCGTACAAAGCGTGCTGAGCCGTCCCGTGTAGCGCTAAAGCGTGCTAGTGGAAAAGGGCCTTAAGGTGGCTCGGACCGTTCCAAGTGCTATTAATTACCCCCACTACCATACATACTGCTGAATGACCATCTTGGATTCACCTTTCACACGTTAAAAGACTACGGGTGCCTGTAAGTGAACTAACTTGTTTCCCTGAGTAAGTCCAGTTACAAAGGGGGCGTGTCCTTTTAAGGACAAAGCCGTCTGAAATCTGGTGAAGATAGGGGCCCGGATGGGTACTCTCTCAGGTGGAGGCATGGCACCAAAGGTACTGATGACTCTGTGTTCCGTACTTTTCATAACAGTGGGGTGGGGGACCATTTCTGATTCCAGGACAAGGAGCCCACGAAACGTGGACAGTGGACACTACGTGGATTATACGCATAACCTGTGGTACCAAACAATGGTGGTTTTGGTGAGAGGACTGGGAATCAATACTTCTTGTTATGTGTGTTCATTGCTACCCCATTCACACAAGACTGCAATTCCCATGATTCCTGTTCAGCTGAGTGAGGAGGAAAAAGCCGGAGTGACAATAGCGATGACCTCTCGTCTCAGTCTGCTTAATTCAAGTAATGATGTTAGACAATGGTTGGTAAGGAATTTGTCAGAAGGGTATCTTAATAAATTGAATGTCACTGTTACTGATTACAGTGGGTCTAAGATAAGAATATTCAATACTACTGGAATTGGAACTTCTTTGCTTGTCGTTAGAAAACCCTTGATGAAGGTAAATCCTACACTGTTTACTTCGCCAATCTGTTTTCATAAAACCTGTAATGAAAATAATTTCAATCTGGGTTTTTCACCAAGATGTAATTATGTAAAGGAGGTGACCTGTGGAGTGAGGTACCATGATTCTGTTTTTAGAAATGCATTTCATCTTCCTTATCTTGCTGCTGGAAACTTCACTTTAAAAAGCAAGAATTGTACTGCTAAGTGTAGTGACAATCCTAACGTTCTTTGGCCAAATGATGATGGATATGGATGTTTAGAGAACCATGTTTGGGTTTGTGGATCTAATGTTTACTCATTACTTCCTCCAGGGTGGTGTGGCAGGTGCTATATGGCTATTTTGATCCCACACATTAGCATAAGTTCAAATTTCACACATAAAATGAAAACATCGTACTCCCATTATTACCATCCTGAACAGACTGAAATTCACACCAGAGCAAGGAGAAGCACAAACATAGACATGCAACAGTTAGTAGGTAAGCTATCTGAAAAACAAAGGATTAGTGATTTTAAAGGTGTTATGGGTACTCTTTTTCCAATGTACGGCAGTACCCTGGCTATATATCACATAAATGCATTAGCATGGACAATAGAAAATCTAACTGTATTAATGGAACAAGGTTTCACAGCTTTAAATGAAGAACAGAAATTCTCAAGAATGATGACATTACAAAATGGGACGGCTTTTGATTTAACATTAGCTGCACAAGGAGGAGTATGTCATATTATTGGCCAGGAGTGCTGCACATACATCCCAGATTTAAATCAGAATCTCTCTCACGTTATTAGCCATTTAAATGATATTTTACACTTACAACATACTTTGGATGAAGATAAGGGTTGGAGTCCCTGGGTTTGGTTTCAAAGTGGAACTTGGTGGCAGATTCTTTTGAAGTGGTTGACCCCATTAATTGTGATATTAATCTTGTTCAGTGTGCTCTTCATGTGTGTTATTCCCTGCATGAGATCTATGATTACACAAGCCATTGCACACCATACTTTTCTATTGCAAACTGCTATGCTGATACTTGAGTGTAAAGGACAATATGCAGCTCTTTCAAAAACTGATGACTATGACCACAAAGAGGACTGTGAGGACTGTGAGTAATCTCCTGTGTAATTGGAATATGATGCAAATGACGGGCATGTAGAAAATCGAGAGAAGTTACATGTTTCTGATGAATAAAGGCATCCCTAAATAAAAAAAAAAAACTGTGATAATATGATAAAACAGGAGGGAAATGTCAGAAAATTGTATATACATGATTATCATTTTATCATTATCATTATCATTATCACTTCATAACCATCGTATATGATTAAATGTATATTGCATGCATATTATCATCTTTTATGAGTTCATTGCACACTGTTTCATTTCTGGATAATAAGTGGACCTACTGAGTGTCCTTCACTAAAATGTGCTTAGAAGTCAAAGTGTCTCACCAAATAAAACTGTGTATATGATAAGGGGTCGGGGAATAAGGGAGAATTAATCTTGTTTTCTTATGAAGTGCTGTGACTATGATTAACTTGGAGTCTGGAACACACCTGCAAGGCCATGTTGTTCTCCTTCCAGGCCGATGTTTGCATGCTCCTATTATGACTGTATATGGTATTACGGCATTCAGCAGATGTTCTCTTGTGATTATATGACTGACGATGTATAAGCAGTCTCTGAATTGTTAAACCCTTCAGTGCTGGATTTTCTGTTAAAGGTATGCACTCCTTGCAAGTAAAAACTCATATGAGAAATATTCTGTGTCATGAATCTTTATTGAGGTAACGAACTGACATACGATCACTCTGAGTTTCCAGATTCTGACACCTTAACTGAGGCAAGTGAGGCCTGCAGTTTTTGGGATGTTGTTGTGGGGTCTTTTGTGACTCTTGGATGAGTTGTCGCTGTGCTCTTTGGGTAATTTTGGTTTGCCAGCCACTCCTGACAAGGTTCTCCACTGTCCCATGCTTTCGCCATTTGTGGATAATGGCTCTCACTGTGGTTTGCTGGAGTCCCAAAGCTTTAGAAAAAGGCTTTATTACCTTTTCTAGACTTATTAATCTCAATTACTTTGTTTCCCATTTGTTCCTGAATTTCTTTGGATCGCAGCATGATGTCTAGCTTTTGAGGCTTTTGAGGAACTTTTAGGCTACTTCACTTTGTCAGGCATGTCCTATTGAAGTGATTTCTTGATTGAGAACAGGTGTGGCAGTCGTCAGGCCTGGGCATGGCTAGAGAAATTGAACTCAGCTTTCCATCATCATCAACATAGTAATCTGTCGGGGGTGACAATGGCTATGTTTATATGGACACAAGTAACTGGATTAAAAGCCTGATTGGAATAAAAATGCTTCACGTAAACATGGCAATCTCAATATTCTAACTCAATCATGCTCATTCGGATCAAAATTTAATTCCAGTTGAGAGGGGTGTGTTATGCCGATTGTTCATCCGACTGGTGTGCATGAAAACACTTATTCCGAACGCAGGGCAGAAAATGTTTACTGCTCATGTCTGTACACCAGCCACACATCGACGTGATGTATTTCTGCCTTAGCAGCAGCTAGCGGAAAACATAGCGGGAGTAAAACAAAATTGGTCTGTATCGTCCTGCTGTCTCCCTCTGTTTGTCATATGCAGAAGTATGTACTTGTAGCATCATTACGGAGACCAGCAGAAGCAAAAGTACAGTCTGAATAACACAATACAGGTCAATTTCGACACGGAGCGGGGCTTGCTAACACTGGAAGTTGCTTCTTCTTCTACTATTGTGTCGACGTGCGCATGTCAAAATGATTTATTCCATTCAAACGTGTGACACATGGAAACGCAGGTCCTAATCAGATCAGCTTTTTCAGGATCCATGTAAACAGTAAAATTCTGATCTGAATTGTAATCAGATTGAAGAAATTTTGCTCATGTAACTGTGGCCATGACTGTTTCAATTAGGTCTGATCAGATTCCTCCTCGCAGCTCTGTCCTTCACCTTCCGCTGCCAGGAACTCCTGACCTTGTTAACCCAGGCAACGTCTCAGCCGGTATGAGTTGCTCTCTGATCTACCATTTCATGAAACTGCTTGCAAATTATTTGAGTACCGCTAGCTTTTGCTGGACTAGCGGCACATTCTTGGCAGATCGAGATATTATCAGTAGCAAGGACAGGCCAAAACAAACTGACTCCAGTACCTGTTGCTGTGACTGACCAGATGATAGGTTTGTTTATCTCTGCTCTTTGTGTAGTGCATGTCACGATGCACTGACTGGCAAAAGTCCACCACAGACCTTGTGACAGATGTGCTTATCTGCCAGGATGTCCAGTCTCACCCCGTGTTACTGGGAGTAGTCCACCACAGACCCCTGACAGATATTGTTTTTAGTTCTGTCAGGGTGCCCAGTTTCACCCTCCACGCCCTTGGAAGGGCAGGGTTGCCGGTTGAGCTGCCGCCGACATGACCCATGAGACAGGTAGTACCGGTTTTCATGGTTATCTGGTTGCAACCAAACCAGTGCCTTACCTGACATGAGTCAGGTTTCAGCTTCCAAAGATATGATAAACCACAGTTAATTTATGTTTTAACAGCGGGGGGAAGGGGGAGGGCAGTCACTTTTTCCACACAGGGCCATGACGGTTTGGATTTTTTTTTACCCTTAATAATGAACACCTTCATTTAAAAACTTCATTTTGTGTTTACTTGGTTTATCTTTGTCTAATATTAAAATTTGTTTGATGATCTGAAACACTTAAGTGTGACAAACATACAAAAAAAAAAAGAGAAATCAGGAAGGGACAAACACTTTTTCACACCACTACTGTATATGTACATAAGAGTGTGGAGTGCAGAACACATAACTGAGTGAAATAGCCCAATGATTATGGAAAATATGTACAGTAATTATTTCATGGATGGGTCAATATACATTAAAGTGAGGAGTGCAAAGGCAGGTGAGTTATAGTGATAATTGAAAGGTCTTCAGTTCTGTGCATGTGAGTGTTCAGAGGGATGGGGGGTTGGGGCCTCTGACTGTTTGCAGTTTGGATGGCCAAGGGGAAAATACTGTTTGTCAGTTTGGAGGTGTCGGACCTGATCGATCTGAACCTTCGTCCAGAAGGAAGCAGGTCAAACAGGTGGTAGGCGGGATGTGAGGGGTCTCCTGTGAGGGTTTTGATCCTTCTAAGACAGGAGGATCTGCAGATGTCTTCCAGGGAGGGCACAGGGGCACCAATAATTTTTTGGGTGGTGTTGATGCTCTGCACAGTCATCCTGTTCTCGGCTGTGGAGTCGGCCTGCCACACACCTCGACAGTAGGTGAGCATGATCTCCACTGAGCAGCGATAGAAGGCCAGCAGTAGCCTCTGGTCCAGGTTGTTCTTCCTCAGGACACGGAGGAAGTGCAGGCGCTGCTGGGCTTTCTACACCAGGGCCTTGGTGTTGAAAGTCCCGGAGAGGTCAGAGGAGATGTGGGTGCCCAGGAACCTGAAAGTGGGAATGCTTTCCACACGGCCACCATTTATGGGGAAGGGGTGGGGGTTCCTTTCTATTTTTCCTGAAGTCCAGAATGAGTTCTTTGTTTTTTTGGACATTCAGTTTCAGGTTGTTTGCTTGGCACCACAGCTGTACACGCCACGAAGAGAGAGAGAAACGGCATTTCAATTCTACTGTATGTCCTGTACGTATAGAAGTATTGACAAATAAAAATCTTTCAATCTTTGGTGCAAACACTGACTGGTATTTGGAACTGTTCCTATTTCCCTCCACCTTGAAAAAGGCCCCAGTTCCAGCTGAAGAAAAACAGCCCCAAAGCATGATGCTGCCACCACCATGCTTCACTGTAGGTATGGTGTTCTTTTGGTGATGAGCAGTGTCGTTTTTGCACCAAATGTGTTACATTATTCTACCTAATCTTGCAAAATAATCCAGTATATTCAAGAGTTGATAATTCAGTAGTCAATCCACTGAAGCCATAATGTAAGGTAAGGCTACACAGCTAGGTAGTGATATTTACACTGCAGCTTTCATCAGTGTGAATCAGCAGTTCTCCTTCCCTCCAAAACATATTCTGACAGTCTTTTTAAAGCTCTTTATATCATAATCCATTTAAATCTGTTCATTATAAGTTGAAACAATATACCTACCAGTAGGTATTCTGAATATTTACCTAAAATGGCTAAAAAATGAATTTAATACCAGGGATTGTCACAGCTGCCATTCACATACCATTATAGAAAGGCCGTTGTTTGGAACTATTTGGCGCTCCATGAACCATGCGACTGGGCAGCGGTGAGTTCAAAGAGTGTCACAACTCTCATTAAAAGACCTGTACAGTTCAAGTTACCCCGGGATCTAATTTGTACATGTAACAAGTAAATTTTCAATCCAATGATTTACAGATTCAGAATTTTCTAATGCCTCCTTCACAGCATTATAGTCCCACAGTCACTAACTTGAGTTGAGGAACGCATACGTCAATAACAGAAACCTGAATAAATAGTGACAGGGACATGGATTTTGGGATTGATAGTTATGATATGATTTGGAAGAACAGAGAAAACAAGAATCAGGCTGGTGTGGCTCTATTTGTTAACATCAATTCATTATAAGGTGGTGGAAGAAATGTCAACAGTAGTAGATAATTTAGTGGAATGTGTCACAATAGAAATTCTGATGGGAAAAAAATTGTTAATGTAAGCTGCATGTAAGTATAGAACACCAGATTCTAATAGAGATGCATTTAAGAACTGGATGGAAGAACATTTGACAAAAATCTTAGATTATTACAGTAAATGAAAGCACCAAGGTGCTGAGGCCTCTCTGCCAGAGCCTTGGCTGAAGTATGCATTCTCAGTTCATCAAAAATTTTTAAGGGTTCCTCTCTAGTCAAAGGACAACCTCTGGTAAAAAGTTTATCCAAATCCATCCAGTAATTTTGGAGTACACGCATGTGCAGTGAAAATAATCTGCAGTTCACATGCCCGTACCGTCGGCGGCAGCCAAGAGCCAGCGACCTGATTTGAACAGCTGCAATCCAAACACAAATGAAGAGCACGGTGACAGATGTTTTAAATGGCGGAAGCGATGGAGGTATGTGAATACAATGACAATAAAGATGAGCAGGAGCTTTTGGTGTTTAGTGGCAGAGGAAGAAAACAGACTGGCAAAAAGATGGACATTTGTTTACCCAGAATTGGCAGACTACTCAGTACTTTCCTCTGGCGGGAGTTTCCGGATGCATGTGCAGTACGGTTCCATTGATGGCAAAGGTGAAAATTTTTTGTGTTTATTTAAAAAACAAAGCGTCATTTCAAAATTCTGGCAAATTAAAAGTTGACAAAATATGGTGATACAGAGATACATGCCTTTAGTTGCACTTAATTTTGACCGGTTGAGCTGAAACAGAGAGGCACGCACACACACACACAAACAGACACACTTAATGATTACTGTATGCCTCTGTTTTCACTGAGGCATAAATATTAGAAGACAATAAAAATGATAAAGTGAATGCAGTATATTAAACAGCATAATCAGAAATGTCCCTAGACAGGCTAATGAGCCTCAACATTTTAATGAAAATTATAACAATATAAACAAGTGACTGTAACAACGTTTTACAAATATTGTATGTTGGTGAAAACATGGCAAAAAAAAAAAAAAAAAATAACATCCACAGAAAATAATGACTGATTTTATAGAAAAATCTTACTTCAAACTTTAATGAAACTAAAGAGAAATTAGATAGACTTCATGGACCCCAAACTGGGAGATATTAATAATGGTAAAACAAAACATGTGATTGTGATGACACAGCTTGTTCATGTCAAAAGTGATTTTTCTTTCAACTCAAAACTCAGTTCCACAGGGATCTGTCCTTGGACCTATTCTTTTTGCTTTATTTATGCTTCAGCTATGCAAGATTATTAGAAAGCACTGTATACATTTCCATTGTTATGCAGATGACAATTATTCCCATCAATGAAGCCAGATGATAGTAGTCAATTAGCCAAGTTAGAGGCCTGTCTTAAGGAAATCAAAGCTTGGATGACTTGTAATTTCCTGCTAATAAATTCAGATAAGACTGAAGTCATTTTAGTTGGTCCAAAAAACCTTAGAAATACCTTTCCAAATCAAACTCTCAGTTTGGATGTGGTTACCCTTTCTCTTAATAGTTCTGTGAGGAACCTTGGAGTTATTTTTCATCAAGATCTGTTTTTTTTATTTCACATGTTAAACTTGTTTCTAAGACTGCCTTCTATCATTTGCGTAATCTTGCCAAGATTAGGAGCATCTTGTCTAGAGTGATGCTGAGAAACTAATCCACACTTTTGGTAGCTCTTGATTAGATTATTGTAACTCCTTATTATTAGGTTGTCTTAAAACATCTTTAAAAAGTCTTCAGCTGATACAAAATGCTGCAGCAAGAGTTTTAACAGGTACTAGAAAGAGAGATCAAATCTCTCCGGTTTTGGCCTCCCTTAGCTTCTTAGTAACATACTGTAAGTCGTGTGCTGGACTTGGGCGCATGCCCACGCAGCGAGCGGCAGCTGGTGAAAAAGTCTGTCGTCTGAGTGTCTGTTTTTATGTACTTTTATGTGTTTTTACAAAATCCTCGGTGTCGTTTCTGCCCTGGAATGTTTGTGGACTGTATGGCGAAGAGATCCCTGGTTCCAACAACATGGACTTCCTCCCCTTTCTTGCACTGCTGCTACTTTTCCTCCGGCTCTTTGTCTATGAGGTAAACGCGACCGGCATCATGGCGGGAAGAATCCATTATTCCAGGGACATGTTGCTGCATTTAAACACGGTTAATGCAGCGGCTGTGATTGAGCCTAAGCCGCAACTGCTGGACTTTATTTTGAGAGACGGACACAGCGGTGAAAAGAGAGATGGGAGAGACGGCAGAAGGAAGCGCGGAAAGCGTGGCAGTGTGAAATTGCGCTTGAGAAGATGTCAGTTTGGCAACATTCCTCTTCCTTCTATAATTTTTGGGAACGTACAGTCTCTGAGAAACAAATTTAAGGGAATGTACGCTACCAGAAGGACCTTAAGAACTGCTGTGTCATGGCTTTCACGGAATCTTGGCATACTGCGCATGACCGAGACGCGGACCTGTGGATTGACGGCTTTGGAGCCCCACTGCGCTCGGATCGGCAGGAAGAGGTAACGGGGAAGCGTCGGGGGGGGCGGGGGGGCGTATGTTTATACATTAATAAGCAGTACTGCACATCTGTCACGGTCAGAGAGCGCATCTGTACACCCGATGTGGAGCTGCTGTCTGTGTCACTACGCCCCTTTTATTTGCCTTGCGAGTTCCCCCAGCTTTTCATCACAACTGTGTACATTCACCCGAGGGCAGACGCTGCATCCGCCTGCAGCACCATCTTTGATGTGGTCCAGCGGCTGCAATAAATTTCTCCAGAGGCGCCAAACTTCATTCTTGGGGATTTTAGCCATGTTTCTTTAAAGAAGACACTTAAAAACTTTTATCAGTATGTCTCCTGCCCAACAAGGTGAAAAAAAGACATTGGGCCTGTGCTATAGATCCATAGAGAGGGCCTATAAATCACTCCCCCTTCCTCCTGTAGGATCCTCAGATCACAACTGTGTACATTTGCTGCCCACATATAAAACTGCTCTCAGAAGAGGCAAGATGGAGACGAGAGACATTGATGTGTGGACAGAAGATTCAGTGCACAGCCTCCAGGAACGCTTTGACTGTACAGACTGGGGGATGTTCACACTGTCCTGCGGGGATGATTTGGACTCTTTGGTGGACGTCACATGCTCATACATGGCTTTCTGTAAAAATAAGATCATTCCACGTAAACGTGTCAAAATATACCCCAACAACAAGCCATGGGTTACAAAATCAGTTAAATCCTGCTTACAGAGGAAAGCACTTGCCTTTAAACAGGGGTCTGTTTCTGAGCTACAGGTTGCCACAAAAGAGCTGAAGTTCGAATTTTTAACAGCAAAACAGAATTATAAATCAGAATTGGAAAGCAAGATGGCAACAAAGAAACTTGGTTCAGCCTGGGCCAGTATGAAAACTATTGCAGGCCTTCAGAGCATAGAGCGCAGTAATCGTGTGTTTTTAGATGGTTTTAATTCAGACACAGAGCTGGCTAATGCTCTTAATTGTTTTTATGGTCGTTTTGACTCCTTTGATTTTAGCACAGAAAAACCCAGATTTGAAACAGAAACTCAAAGACAATCGGCACTTTAATATTGAGGTGCAGGATGTTAAAAGGGAGTTCTGCGCTGTAAAAGTGAACAAAAGTCAGGGCCCTGATAATATATGTGGGTGCTTGGTAAAGTCCTGTGCACATTAACTGAGTCCTATATTTCATTACATTTTCAATAAGTCCTTACAGACACAACATGTGCCTAAGATCTGGAAAGAAGCCGTGGTTGTTCCCGTTCCAAAATCCAGCTGTCCTAAAATGGTAAACCACTTTAGACCAGTTGCTTTGACTTCAATTTTAATGAAAATTTTTGAAAAACTGGTCAGATGTGAGGTCCTAAAGCAGACTGAGCATGCATTGGATCCTCTGCAGTTTGCCTATGGAGTTTTTGCGTAGGGCCATAAAATTCACGTGACTCGCGGGGGTAAACATAAACACACCGTAGGTGCCGCCATCTTGGATGGCAAGAGCAGCAGTTGCACTGTGACAACCCAGGCGTAACTTGTACTGTTTAGTGATCAGAATGAGTGAGGAGAACACACAGTCACAGTCTGACATAATAACATCCCTATCATCCTCTTCAACAACTGACACTGTGGCCTCTGACACTGTGTCTGCGATGTCTGTGTCAAATTCAGTGGAGTCATTGTCAGCAGTCATAACAGCAGACAAGTCCAGTAGTCCTGCTGCAGCTTCTTTACGGCTTTCCTGCTCCCTTCTACCTCTCAATGTTCATGATAGGGTTGCCACATTTTTTTTTTTTTTTAAAGTTCAGGACCAAAATCCTTAGTCGCTTAGCACACTGCAGAGCAAAATTTAAATGTGGATTAATTACGCAGCGCCCGACATGGACGGGATGACGATCAGAGGATGAAAGAGGAGTTTTGAATCATGGACATTTCCCTGTAGTAGTCCGTTTCCTTTTCCAGCCCAGTGTGGCGATGTTAAAATAAGGCACTGCGAACTGGAGTTTTTAAGGAAGTTTATTCGTCAATCATCGCCATCATAGGAATGCACCCCAGCCCTGTGCAGATGGGCTAGAGCCGGTCCTCAGGCTGTCAGGCAATGGTGTGGTCAGTTGAGCAGTCAAAGAGAGGCTGCCTATTGATATCAGTCATTGTTCTGCTAATTGCTCCAGCTGTGCGCTCTGCTTGTCCGTGGCTGTGAGGGTTACCCCACACCAGGACAGCAGCAGCACGTCTGGACAACACCGATCAGACAACAACCACCAAAAAAAAAAAGGTTGATTGTTTTCACGTTTATTTTTAATCTTGCTCCCGTGCGCTCCTCTGGTGTGCCGAAATGCCTCAGTTGAACGGAGGTGGCGGGGATGATTTGGGGGCAAACGATGAGATGATATCTTTCAAAGACGAAGGGGAGCAGGAGGAAAAGATATCGGAAAACGTGTCAGCGGAAAGGGATGTGGATGATGTGAAGTCCTCGCTGGTGAACGAGTCGGAAAACAACAGCAGCGTGAGCAGCAGGTGAGTGAAGCGCGCTGCGTGTTTATTTTTTTTTTTTTAAAGGCTCTCCACGGCGCGCCGCGTTAAAACGTACCTGATTTTATGCACATTTACAATATTTTTCTCCCCTTTCATGTGTGCATTGTCCTTTGTAGCAAGCAGAGAGGCGCCCCCAAACAGGACCCGACTCAGAAAGTTATGAGAAAGCGAGAGATTACGTCAGTGAAGGTAATTATTCAAAAATCCATTTTTTTTTTTTTGTTTTTGCATTTCACACCGGCCATTTAATTCCCCGCTTATCCCCTTATCAGGGGGAACAACAGGAGTACACCATTTTGCCGAGTTTGTAGGTACACGTGAGCTATGTGGTTTGTTTCACCCTGCTGCTGCTGTTATTTCTTGCCATCCAATATGGGGCACACTCTGGCTGGGCTAGCTCTCAATGAAATATTTTTGATTGTCATTAATATCTGTTTGTTCTCTCCCATAGATTGAGTCCCATCGTGCTGTTTGCTCTCTATATGTCTGTTCTTTTCTTCTTCTCTATCCCCTTACCCCCCCCAAGTAAGAGGAGATGACTGCTCCTGCTTGAGCCTGGTTCTGCTGGAGGTTTTTTCCTGTTAAAAGGGAGTTTTTCCTCTCCACCATCACCAAGTGCTTGCTCACAGGGGAATCGCCTGATTGCTGGGGTCTTTCTGCAATTGTGGGGGTTTCCCCTACAGTTGAAAGCGCTATGAGATGATTGTTATTGTAAAATGGTGCTATTGTGGAATGTGTAAATGACGAGGCAGATTTGTCTTAGGCAGTTTATAACACATTTCCAACATGAGCATCGTTGCAAGAAAGATCTCAGACAAAACACGTCCCTTAAATACCCAGGTCTTCCTACAGCTCAAAAGTCACATTGCATTCACATCAAAGGACAAAATACATTCACTTCCTTAATCCCTTAACATCCCCCTCGCAGTCTCTGAACACAAAGGAGCCTCCTAGCAGTCTCCGACACACAAAAGATCACACTTTCACAACTTCCTGTTATCTCCAAGGAAACTCTGCACTTTGTTCTTATCTAAGATGCTAGACCAGGGGTGTCAAACTCATTCCATTCCAGGCCAAGACCCTGCAGGTTTTACCTCCACCCAGTGTCTTCCACAGGTGATTTAAGTGAATTTCTTCCCACTGATTGCTGATTAGCAAAAACACCTGCTGAAGAGACTGGGTGGAAGTAAAATGTACAGGGTCTTGGCCCAGAATGGATTGAGTTTGACATCCCTGTGCTAGACATTATATTCTCCCCATGTGTGGCCCATGTGCGGCCACACGACCCCCCCCCCCACCCCGAGCATGTAGGATAGAACAAAATAATAACACTCCGTATGTTGTGACAGAACCATTAAACATCAGTCCACATGCTGCTTGGGCTTCAGTCTTCTCCCGTATCTGCTGTAACCAGGGTTCACCGCCTCTGCGGTGCTGTCACGCTGGGGAGCTGATGTTTGGGGGAGAAAACCTTTTGACCGTGCCTGTGGGTGTTCTGGGGAAACTTTACTCTGGGAAGCTCCCCGTGGGGGTCTTCCATGCTGAGGGGCCCTCGCCAACAGCACTTGCTCATCCGCCACCACAAAAGCGGGTTTGAGTCTGTTTATGACAATATTTTCCCTCCTACCCCCCCCCCCCCAAGTCTAGCAAAAAATGCTTGTCCCCTGTTTCCAGCACTCTGAAAGGTCCATCATAAGGTGGGCGCAGTGGGGGTCGGTGTGCATCGTGTCTGACAAAAACAAACTCTCCGTTTTTCAAAGTTTTAGGCACAAAAACGCACGGAAAACTGTGGTGAACAGGGCCCGGCAGCGTGCTTGTGTCTATGTTACTCTGCAACCGCTGAGACGGGGAGCTGCCCGGCGCAGGATTATCTGGGAGAAACTCCCCGGGCAGCCGAAGCAGCTGCGCAAAAACGAGTTCAGCCGGGGAAGCTTCCAGATCCTCTTTAGGTGCAGAACGTAACCCCAATAAAACCGACGGTAGGTTGTCTACCCAATTTGCATCCGTCAGTGACTCCCTGAGAGCTGCTTTCAATGACCTATGAAAACGCTCGCATAACCCATTAGCCTGCGGATTGTACGCAGTTGTGCGGCGAATTGTGACACCCAGGCTGCGGGCCATTGTTGACCAAAGTTCAGAAACAAATTGAGGGCCTCTGTCGGACGTAATGTCCGACGGGACTCCAAAACGCGCCACCCATGCTGTTAAAAAAGCACGCGCTACCTCCTCGGCTGTGGTTGACGCCAGTGGAACCACTTCCAGCCAGCGCGTGGTGCGGTCCACCATTGTCAGAAGGTGCGTGCACCCCTGTGATGGCGGGAGGGGGCCCACGAGGTCCAGGTGAACATGGTCAAACCTCTTAGCCGGGATGTGAAATGGCTCCAAAGGAGCTCTCGTGTGTCTGTGTACTTTGGCTCGTTGGCACGCCATACAGGCTGCTGCCCACTCTTTCACTTGTTTGCGAAGGCTCGGCAACACAAATTTCTCTCCTACCATTTTGACCGACGCGCGCACTCCCGGGTGCGCCAAAGAATGAATCGAGTCAAAAACGCGGCGGCGCCACGCGGCCGGTACCACGGGACGCAGTCGCCCCGTGGAGACATCGCAGATTAGGGGGGGCATACCGTCTTGCAGCACCCTGCTCTCCAGCCTTAACCCTGTTGGTCCAGACTGGAGCGCGTGCACCTCCACATCACTAACCTGCTCCGCGGCCATGGCTGTGTAATCTATCCCCACGCGGACCGGGGCCACCACAGCGCGCGAGAGACAGTCTGCCACTACATTCAGTTTACCCGACACATGCTGAATATCGGTCGTAAACTCAGATTGCGGCCAACTGTCTCTGCTGCCGGCCCGACCACGGTTCTGAAACCTTGGCCATCGCGAATGTTAGTGGCTTGTGGTCAACGAACGCGGTGAAACAGTGTCCTTCCAGCCAGAACTGGAAGTAGCGAATGGCCAAGTGGAGAGCCAGCAACTCCCTGTCGAACGCGCTGTATTTACGTTCACTATCGCGCAAAGTCCTGCTGAAAAAGGCGAGCGGCTGCCAAGCCCCGGCTACATGCTGCTCCACGACCGCCCCTATGGCCACAACTGACGCGTCAGTAGTGAGCGCTATGCGGGCCACTGGGTCTGGATGTGCCAACAACGCAGCGTTTGCCAGGGCTGCCTTGACTTCCGAGAACGCTCGCTCTCGCTCTGGGGACCATTCAATCTTATTCGCTGGTTTCTGTTTTTTGAGAGCGGCGTACAGTGGTTTCATGAGCTGCGCTGCGCAGGGGAGGAAACTGTTAGAAAAATTCACCATTCCCAAAAACTCCTGTAACGCCTTGACCGTTGGCGGCCGGGGAAAATCTGCTACCATGCACACTTTGTCAGGCAGCGGAACCGCTCCTTCGGGAGAGATGCGGTGCCCCAAAAAAATCAATCTGCGTCACCCCGAACTGACACTTCGCTGGGTTGGTTATTAAACCGTGCTCTCCCAACCTCCGGAAAACCGCCGTGAGGTGGGTTTTGTGTTCATCTTCGGACGCGCTGGCTACCAAGATATCGTCCAGGTAGACGAATACGAAAGGGAGATCGCGCAGCACTGCATCCATCATGCGTTGGAACGTCTGTCCAGCCCCTTTAAGCCCGAAAGGCATGCGCAAAAACTCCAATAGGCCAAACGGAGTTATCACCGCTGTTTTGGGTATGTCCTCAGCGCGCACTGGGACTTGGTGGCAACCGCGGACCAAGTCTATTTTAGAAAAAACGCGCGCTCCTGCCAAGTGAACGGAAAAATCCTGGATGTGGGGAATAGGGTAGCGGTCGTGCGCTGTGGCGTTGTTCAACCTGCGGAAATCTCCGCAAGGTCGCCACAAACCGTCAGCTTTAGGGACCATGTGTAGCGGGGAAGCCCATGGGCTGTTTGAACGCCTGATGATGCCCAACCTCTCCAGGTTGGCGAACTCCTCGCGCGCTATGGCCAGTTTAGCTGCGTCCAAACGCCGAGGTTTTGTAAAAACAGGTGGCCCGGTGGTGGTAATAAAATGTTCCACCCCGTGTTTAGCGACGGCTGCCGAAAATGTCGGGACCGTGAGTGCTGGGAACTGAGTGAGCAGTGTGTGGAACTTACCGCTTGCAGCTGTGACGTTGGCTTGTGCTGTTGGCCGGGACGCTCGAGCTGTACAGGGGATAGAATCAGAAGACAGTGCATTAACCAGGTGCCTGTTAGCGACATCAACCAACAAACCATGTGAGCACAAAAAAATCAGCCCCCAATATATTGAAATTCAATGCTGCTATGACAAAAGTCCACTCAAATGCACGGCCGTGAAACGACAGAAGTAGAGTCCTCTCACCAAAGGTTTTAATCTCCGAGCCGTTTGCTGCTGCCATCTGGGGGCCGCTGGAACCTGCCAGCCGGTCGGCGTAGGACGGCATGATGAAACTCAGCTGGGCGCTGGTGTCCACGAGGAAATGCCGCCCGGAGCATGCGTCCGTCAAGTAGAGCAGCTTGTTCTCCTCCCCGAGGGTCGCAGCTGCTACCGACCCCCGGCCTTGGCGTTTTCCCAAGCGCTTGAACTGACACGGTGGTATACATTTGCGTGCCTTCTCTGCAAAGCGGCGGTGATAGAAACAAAGGATGTCTCCTCCGCGTTGCCTGGCCCCCGCCGCCGCTGTCGTCGGTGGTTCTGCTACCGCCGTCAATGGCTCCTCGCCCTCTCTGGCCATCGCGCCAAGCTCCGTCGCTGCCGCCGTGGTCGTGAGCTCTCTGCTGGCCATGATGATCCGGTGTGCTTCCCAGGCCAGCGCGCGGTAGTCCCGCTTGTCTAGCCACGGCGAATTGGCCAGGGCCGCTCTCGTCGCTGACAGAAGGTTCCGGAGGAAGAGGTGGATAAAAATGAAGTGGTCGTCGTCCGAGCCCTTCAATCTCAACATCCTCTCCATCAGGTCAATAGCCGTGCAATCTCTTAACCCGGTCCGCGTCAGGAGTCCCTCTGCTCTCTCCTCAACCGAGAGTGTGTAGTGCTGGATGAGTGCGGCTTTCAACGCGTCATATTTGTCGCTGGCTGGTGGCTGATCCAGCAGGGTCTCCACATGCTGAGCCGTGTGGGTGTCGAGCCTAGCGACCACATGGTAGAATTTCGTGTTATCCACCGAAATCCCCCGGAGGACGAACTGCGCCTCAACCAAGTGGAACCAGGAGCGCGGATTGTGCTGCCAAAAATCCGGTAGCTGGATGGCAACGGCATACGCTTGGCTGGGGGCTCCCAACGAGGCTGGCTCGGGGGAACTCCTTTCGTGTTGGATGCTTTGTCTTGGGTCACCAGTGTGGAATGTGTAAATGACGAGGCAGATTTGTCTTAGGCAGTTTATTACACATTCCCAACATGAGCATCGTAGCAAGAAAGATCTCAGACAAAACGCGTCCCTTAAATAACCAGGTCTTCCTACAGCTCAAAAGTCATATTGCATTCACATCAAAGGACAATACATTCACTTCCTTAATCCCTTAACATCCCCCTCGCAGTCTCTGAACACAAAGGAGCCTCCTCGCAGTCTCCGACACACAAAAGATCACACTTTCACAACTTCCTGTTATCTCCAAGGAAACTCTGCACTTTGTTCTTATCTAAGATGCTAGACATTATATTCTCCCCATGTGCAGCCACACTATATAAATAAAGTTGAATTGAATTTAACAATCTAAAAGAAAATTTGATACAATTTAAGCACACATTTACTGGATAAACACATGAAAGGTATTTCATTGTCTTTTTCCTTTGTTCATCAGTTCACAATGCACTTTTGTTGTTTACCATTTTATCTGATTTCCATATTCAAAATAAAGTATTCAATTAATTAATGAGCTACTAAAATACACAAATGGAGGAAATGACATCTACTACATTTAATTGTTGTGGAGGGGAGGACACTCCAGACCCTGACAACAATGCCCCAACAATTTAAAAGCAAACTAAAAAAGTAAATTAAAGAGGAGAAAAAAAAAAAACAGGCTAAAATAGAACACGACAGAAATTAAAGTTACAATACATTGTAGGCTACTGAAAGGCCGCAGCCAGTAGGAGAGTTTTTAACCTTGATATAAAACAGCTGTGAGTTTCAGCAGCCCTGATGCTTTCTGGGAGTTTGTTCCATATGTGAGGGGCATAAAAATTAAACGCTGCCTCACCATGTTTGGTTCCAACGCTGGGAACAGATAGAAGGCCTGACCCTGATGACTCGAGGTCTCGGAGTGGTTCATAATGGACCAGAAGATCTGACATGCATTTTGGCCCCAAACTATTCAGAGCTTTATAAACCAACAACAGTATTTTTACAATCTATTCTTTGACAGACAGAAAGCCAGTGTAAAGATCTGAGAACTGGTGATATGTGATCCACTTTCTTGGTCTTAGTGAGGACTTGAGCTGCAGCATTCTGAACCAACTGCAGCTGTCTGATGGACTTTTGAGGGAGACCTGTGAGGACAGCATTACAGTAGTCCAGTTTACTGAAGATAAAGGCATGCACAAGTTTTTCCAGATCCTGCTGAGATATGTTGCATGTTTTTAAAGTTTTAATAGGCTGACTTCAATACTGTCTTTATGTGGCTGTTAAAATTAAGGTCTGAGTCGAGGACGACACCCAGATTTCTGGCTTGGCTGTCGGTTTTTAGCATCATTGGTTGAAGCTGAGTACTAACTTTGAGTCTTTCTTCTTTGGCCCTGAAAATTATCATTTGGTTTTGGCTTCATTTAACTGAAGAAAATTCTGGCACATCCACTCTGTAATTTGACCAATGCATTTGAAAAGGGTTTTAATTTGACCATAGTCTCCTGGTGAGACGGTTATGTAGATTTGGGTATCATATTATACATAGTTCTACAACAACAAAATTTTTGTGAGTTGTCTGTTTTTTTTTTAAACTGATTTAAGACAATTTTGCACTGTTGAATCTGAAAATGATATCCATTTTTCTCAATCAGGTCAGGTTTTTATGCTAAGTTGTAAGCAGTCGTACAGCAGTTCTGTAAATTGAATAGTAGACACTGATAAAGGAAAGTACATGTAAATTGAATGTTACATCATCATTGTTCAAAATTAAGAGAATTTCAACAATTAAAAAATAATTTTGCATCATAAAGGTAAACTACCCATTGATGTAAACAAAAACGTAATAAACATGTGGCCATAGTTCAAAAAGTTGGCCTGATTGAGCAAAACCAAAGTGATTTTTGGATTCAGCACATCAAAATTGTCCTAAAACAGCTAAAAAAAAAAACAAAACAAAAAAATAGACAAATTTGGTTTTGAACAGTGTAATATTTTGTTGTTTTTCTATGATTCGAGCTAGTGGGAACATATAGATGTTTATATAGATGGATTTAATAATGTTTGCCGTTGACACTAATCTATTATGCAGTGGAAGCAATTTGGAACAACTTTTGGATACACTCGGAAAGGAATTAGGAAAGCTTAAACTTTGGTTTGATTCAAACAAATTAACGCTCAATTTAAGTAAGACAAAATTTATAATTTTTAACAACCATCACAACAACTTAGTATCTAAACTCAGTGTAAATGGTGTAGAGATTGAAATAGTATCCGAAACTAAATTTCTTGGAGTAATAATTGATAATAAACTGTGTTGGAAGTCACATATTAATTATATTAAAGGTAAAATATCTAAATCAATTGCAATACTACACAGAGTGAAATATTTGATGAATCAACCCACACTATATACCTTGTATCATTCATTAATACTCCCATACATGACATATTGTACTGAAGTATGGGGAAATACATATAAAACAAATATATATCCAGTCTTTATGCTTCAGAAGAGCGCTATTAGAATAATAAACAAAGCTGCTTACAGGGAACCAACAAACCCACTTTTTCTTAAATTAAAAGCTCTCAAGTTGAAAGATCTGGTTCACTTTAAAACTGCAGTAATAATGTTTAAAGTGAAGAATCTATCACTGCCCGCAAATATCCAAAAGTTGTTCCATATAAGGGAGAAACAATATCATTTCAGAGGAACATGTATATTTCAAAAACCTTCAGTGAGAACTACCACCAAGCAACACCGTTTCAGTGCAAGGAGTCAGATTATGGAACGATTTTGGACCCGAATTAAAATCATGTACAACGCTTGGACAATTTAACAAAAACTAAAGGAAGAAATACTCCAAACATATATACAAGATGACATGTAAAATCACATAAGGATTGTCATATCCAGTCTGCGTTGTGTTGTGGCTTAGTTTTTTGTCACATTTTGTCTTAGCTTTGTTCTGAATTGTAATCGCTCTTGTTTTGTTTTTCTTTTGAATTCTTGGATGGAATATGGGTGGGCAATATAAGCTGCGGCTTCAGCCATCACCCATTTCGGATAACTTATGGTGAACTGTATAATCAGAGGAGTTAATGTCCAACTTGACCTTGTTGGATTTTCTTTCCCCCTTTGTTATATTCTTCAGTTTCTTTTAATCTGTACTTTTAATCCATCCAAAATAAAGATTCATTCATTCATTCATTCATTAGCAAAGGTCCAAAAATGGAATCTTGGGGAACGCCACAGGTTAATTTTGTTTGCTTGGATTTGTAGTTACCTAGAGACACATAACAGTCTGTCTTTTAAATATGACTCAAACCAGCCAAGCACTATACCAGAAAGTCCAGAGCAGAGTGAATAAGCAGATGATCTGATGATAGACTTTTTTCACAAAATGTGTAGTTTTATTAAAGTCTCTGAAATTTAAAGAACAATTCATTCACACAAAAGAAACTTAATCCTGAAAATAAAGATGTACAGACATTACTGGACTACAGCACCTCAACTGTGAGTTCTCATGTGATAAACCAAAACACTGAATGAAGTGTTTCCCACATATTTTACAAGACTAAAGCTTCTTGCTTGTGTGAATTCTTATGTGAGCTTTCAAAGTACCACGCTGATTAAAACTCTGCCCACATGTTTCACAGGAAAATGGCTTCTCACCTGTGTGGATTCTCATGTGAGTTTTCAAAGTACCACGCTCATTAAAACTCTGCCCACATGTTTCGCAAGAAAATGGCTTCTCACCTGTGTGGATTCTCATGTGAGTTTTCAAAGTACCACGCTGATTAAAACTCTGCCCACATGTTTCGCAAGAAAATGGCTTCTCACCTGTGTGGATTCTCATGTGAGTTTTCAAAGTACCACGCTGATTAAAACTCTGCCCACATGTTTCGCAAGAAAATGGCTTCTCACCTGTGTGGATTGTCATGTGAGTTTTCAAAGTACCACGCTCATTAAAACTCTGCCCACATGTTTCACAAGAAAATGGCTTCTCACCTGTGTGGATTCTCATGTGAGTTTTCAAATTACCACGCTGATTAAAACTCTGCCCACATGTTTCACAAGAAAATGGCTTCTCACCTGTGTGGATTCTCATGTGAGTTTTCAAAGTACTACGCTCATTAAAACTCTGCCCACATGTTTCACAAGAAAATGGCTTCTCACTGTTTTATTTATTTGCATCTCATTTCCTTACAAGTGCAATGGGCCCCAGCCAGGGGTCTATGATTACACTTTAAATTAAAAAGCTTTGTATCCAAGGGCTCTCTTTAAGATAGAGACTGTTCCTCTGATTGCTGAGATCTGTATTTCACAGATGCTAGGGCAGCCGGGTATTGCTTGTAGATATTTTTTCAAGTTCTTCTTAACCATCCCAGTTGCTCCCACCACCACAGGTATAATATCTGCATCCTGCAGATTCCAGGTGCTCCTTAGATCGTTTTTGAGGTCTTGATATTTTGTTATTTTTTCTCTTTCTGCTCTGTTGAGGCCGTAGTCGTTTGGTATAGTTACATCGATTAATTGGGCAGTTTTGCCCTTTTTGTTCAAGATAACTATGTCC
>JAJAQF010000339.1:0-10695 GCA_020510985.1 Pholidichthys leucotaenia
ATGGAGGGTGTGTAATCCTCCTTCCAGTCTTTGGAGCGGGCAAGCCTCTATGATGTGTTCCATAGTTTGCTCCTCTCCACATGCGCACAGTGGGCTAGGGCTACTGCCCCATCTGTGAAGGCTGGCCAAGCAGGGGCCATGTCCAGTCCTGAAGCGATTGAGTGTAGACCACTGTCTCCTTGGGAGGTTGGTGCCCGGGACCTGTTGGTTGGGGTTTATCACCAGCTGTTTGTTTGGGACCTCCTTGGTCTCCCATTCCTCTTGCCAAGCTGTCCTCGATGGTAAAGTCAGCTCGGGAGGGTTTTTCCAAATCGGCCGTCTGGATGAAAGTCGGGCAGTGGGTGGGGTGTAGATATCTGCATGGATTGGTAAGTGAGGAAAATCTTTAACTTTTTGGAGCATCCTTTGAGTTAATGCTGCTCGCCGGATGTGTGGAGGGGCTATGTTTGACAGTACAGAGAGCCAGGGGAGTGGTGTTGAGCGGATTGTTCCAGTTATAGTTCTCATGGTTGAGTTGAGCTGGGTGTCTACATGGTGTGTATAAGATGACCTGGACCAGACAGGGGCACAATATTCTGCTACAGAGTATGAAAGGGCCAGTGCTGAGGTGCGCAGGGCAGAGACTGCCGCCCCCCATTTTGCACCAGCGAGCTTGCAGAGCAGGTTGTTTCGTACTTTCACCTTAGCAGCCGTCCCCTTTAGATGTTCCTTGAAGGATAAGGTCCTATCAAGGGTCACTCCAAGATAAGTTGGATTTGGGGCATGCTTAAGCTTGAGTCCGCTCAGGTGGATGTTTAGTTCTCTGGCAGCTTTTGCATTGTGGAGATGAAATACACTGGAGACGTTTTTTGCTGGGCTTGGTTTTAGGCGCCAGATTTTGCAGAACTGGTCCAGTTTAGCAAGATCTTCCGTGAGCACCCGTTCCAGTGGTTCAAAGTCTGGTGCTTGGAATGCCAAACAGATGTCGTCTGCATAGATGAATTTGCGGGAATTTGTAGTAGGCAGGTCGTTTATGTAGAGGTTGAACAGAGTTGGAGCTAGAACTGAGCCTTGTGGGAGTCCGTTTTTCTGCATTCTCCATGCACTTGTGTTCTGACTGAGGTGGACTCTGAACCTTCGGTTGGTCAGCAGGGTTTTTATAATTGCTGTTGCCCAAGAAGGGATCGCCTTTATAAGTTTATATTTTCTAATAACAAAGATCCTTGAATGATTAGATATCTTCCAAATTTGTCTCCAATTACATTTTTCACTTGAAATGGGACTGATTTATGTATGAGAGTCATTACTCCCCTGGCTTGGGATGAAAATGATGAGGTGAATACACTTCCTTGCCATCTTCTCCTAACTCTTTTTACATCCTCCTCTATTAGATGAGTTTCTTGTAAAAACACAATTTTTGAACCCATGTCGTTTATTTTATTCATAACTTGTTTAAGTTTTTTTAAATTTTGTAGACCTCTGCAATTCCATGAGGTTAAATTGAGATTAACACTTTGGTCTATGATCAATAAGAAGTTTGAGATTACCTCGCAATGTAAACATGCTCACACAGAGAAGCAAAAACATGAGTGGTTGAAACATTCATCCTACATTCATCCTACTTCTGGACAGAAGTCTATGTAACAGATGTAAATGAAGCCTATGACACATTTATAAACATTGTAACCACTCTTTATGAAAAAAACTGCCCATTAGTAAAAAAAAAGCTTAAACACAAATTTGCTGATAAGCCATGGTTAACCAAAGGACTACAAAAGGCGTGTAAAAAGAAAAATTTATTATATAAAGCTTTCCTAAAGAAAAGGACAAAAGAAGCAGAGCAGCGGTATAAAACATACAAAAATAAGTTAACATATATAATAAGATGTAGTAAAAGAGACTATTACAGTAAAGAACTGGAGAAAAACAAAGACAATATTAAAAATACATGGACAATACTCAACAGTATCCTTGGAAATAAAAGCAGAAATACAAGCTACCCAACTAATATTCCAAAAAATAATAAAACGACTCAGAGTGTGAATATAGCTTCACCTGCAGATGAATTTAATAATTTTTTTGTTAACTGTTAGAACAAAAATGAATTGACTGAGGCTGAAACAATAATCAATAGGCGGTTTTCCAAGTTCTGAGTCATTTATTCTCCTTCTAATCAGAAAGGAGGAAATCAGTATCAGCATACACTCGCCTCAGAGCTTCACAGCACCGACTCCCTAACATGTATCCAAGGATGTTGATTTTTATACCCCGGTCTCTTATCTAAGCTAGACTGGCAGGAGCCAACTCTCCAAGTGACTCCTTCTTTATCTGTGGTCAGCAATGAACATTCTAACATGATCTGGTCATCCTGACAATACAGTACAGCTTGGTATGATAAAACAAAGAAACTTTCGTCATTATTCACAATCTTGCTCATCCTAATCTTGCTCTGAAAACAGACAGTCTTTTCAAGCTCTGAGGCAATGAAAATATCACAGTGACCCAGACATTGGATTTTATATGCACCAGAAACAATTATAATATAAAATAGAATAATATAGCATTAAAATCATATAGAATAATTAATGAAACTTGAAAATATCCTATCATTCCCCCCTATGATGCTCAAAAAGCATCAGAGATGAAACATTATGGCTTCTAAAACCTCATTGGGCAGCTCGCCAAGTTCCGGTGCATTTCATGCTAAAGCATTGTATTGCAAAAGATCCTAACTCGCTTTTTAATGAGGAAAGTCCGCCATCGGCCTCGCTGCCACTCCCGAGCGCCGCTGGAATGTTTCATTTCCTGGGGAGCATGTGAGGATATTACCTTTTATTTCAAAAAAGAAATCAATCATCTAATTAAGTCATAAAAGAGAAAAATTGAATCAGTGATGGTGATCAGCCATAAATTAAGATGAAATAGTGTATGTATTTGTCGTTCTATGTGTCAGTAAATTAGCAGTGATTTAATAAAAAGTTAATACTTATATGTAAATGTGAAGAACAATAAAAACAATAAAAATAACTAAAAACCTATTATGTGTAAAAAACATATGTGTATGTTTGTATCAGAGATCTATGTGTGCTAGCATCCTAACCTATGTGTATCAGTACCTCAGCGTGAAACTGCAACAAGGTATCAACAATGAAACAACAATCAATATAGTAAAACTGTAAATAGTGGTCAGTAACATAATGGTTTCAAATACGACATAAATTAAGACAGAACATAAACAGGATAAAGTGAAAAAATCTCAAATAAGGAAAACAACTTCTCTGAACTTCAAGGCATATTTGATTACTCTTGCAATTCAGTACATTTCAAATTCACATCATGAACATACATCTCCTTTCGGTTTTCTGCATGTCAATCATACTTTTACTCTGTACTCATAAGACATTAAGCTGGTGTTGTTTCCCCATCATCTCCAGTGGTGGCCTCATGATATAACACTAAATTCACCTGAACAAGTTTCAACATCATATCACGGATACAAGGAATGAAACATGAAAAGATCAAAAGTATCACTACAGTAATCACCACTAAGTTTATGACAAGACTCCTCCATGAGGAAAACAACCAGTTTATCCAGTGTGATGAATTATCAACATTATCCTTGGCCCCAGCAGTCTGCAAAGCAGTCAGATTACGTATGGCTGAAGCAATGACGCCTCCATCTGCATCATGTGCAGGTATAAAGGTGCAACAGTACTGACCTATAATTGTGCACCCCCCCCCCACGGGCGGCCGTCAACTGATCAAGTACCATTCTATTCTGTGTTGCTACAAGTCTTATAGCAGTCATTTCCTCCCTTTCACCTTTCCAGGCAGCTAAGGAAAAATTCACAAAAGACTGTAGTCTATAATTAAGAGTCTCAATCCACAAGGTATTTTTTTCCCACTCCCACCCAAGGGAATAGCGATTGAACTACCTTTTGACCTGTAGTAAGTATCTTGAACTGCTCTGGCACGTCCCTACCCCAGATGGAATCATGTGGTGTGAAAAGGGCATCCTGTGATAGGTCTCTCTTCCCTCTGCTCGTCTGACCCGCTGACATAATCAGGGTGTTGTCAGTCACAAAGACGGGGGCACAGGTTCCTGCCCATTTCATAGGCAGATGGGAATACGCCTTACGACCACACAGCCACCAGCCACCCGTCACCATATGTGCGCCGTACATATGGAAGTTGCAGATAGCAGCACTGCAGAGCTCCAGCATGGTGATAGGTCCATAATGACAACGGTTAACCCGTGGACACCACCTGCCCACCCGATTGGTCAGGGTACTAGCATCACAGGTGCGGTGTACACTGTACACCTCCTCACACCGAGAAAGGGGTAGGTCGCCCAGAGGGTTGTTACCACTTCCCTTCAGACAAAAAGAAAAAGTTCCTGATGAAACTAACCTTGCCCTTACAGAGTAAGGGGTACCATAAGTTCTCTGATTGGTAGAGTGATGAAAGATTTCACAAGAGTGATTCAAAATAATCTTTTTTGTGTAGTCCCTTTTCATAGCCTTCTGTAAAAAACAGAGAGCCTTTGCTGGTTCCATCATTTTGGCTACAACAGCAGTCTGTCCAGCTGACGTTGGCACTAAGGAGCAAACATAACAATTGTAATGATTAGCTGCCCTAGCCGTATAATTAGCATACCTCCACCACGTATTGGCAGCATATTCATGATCGTGATGCTCATGTAGCTCTAGCCAATTATGCTGAATATGTGTAAGGTCCCTAGCACTACGATGTATGGTTTGTGGTGCAGCTAAAGGAAACCAAAATAATAATGTCACCCCTAGGATGATGATGTAAAGGAAACAACAACAACACCCTTTAATGGTCAAACGTCTTTCTTGCGCTTCTTGTCTCTCCATGATGGTCAACCACTTGCTTCCCTATCCCAAGCCGGTACTGGACACCACGTAGGGTGTCGTCAGTCGACACTTGTATAGGAAAAACAATTAAGAAAAAGTTTCTTGCTGAGAGTCTTTAATGGAATGGAGTTGAAAATATTTATTCAGAAGTCCCTTACTGTGAGTTCAGAGCAGGGTAAAGTTTACAGTGTGTTAAATGCACCCAAGAGTCCCGTCCTTCAACTTTCACCGCTGTTGGCGTTGACAAAACAACTTTATGTGGTCCTTGCCAGGGTGAATCAGTCCAATTCTTCTTTTTGATGGCTTTGATGAGGACGAGGTCTCCTGGCTTGGCCAAGATCGGTGCAGTTTCCTCGTGAACCCTCCTAGGGAGAGTAGCAGCGATAATATCTCTATTAGTCAACATCCTTCTCATGTAATCTGCTAAACACACTTCTTCATCACCAGGATTGAATGGTCTCAAAGGTGGCAACAAGTATGGTTTGCCATACATGATTTCAAATGGAGACAACCCCCCCTTTGGTTGGGATTATCCTCATGTAAAACAAAACTAATGGAAGGCAGTAAATCCAATTTTGTCTTGTTTCTGCCATTGTTTTTCTTAGTCTTTCTTTAATAGTTCTGTTTGTGCGTTCTACCAGTCCTGCAGATTGTGGGTGATAAGCTGAATGATTCTTCAAAATGATGTTCAGGGCTGTGCCTAAATGTGACATAACTTGATTTACAAAATGTGTACTATTATCTGAGTAAATTTTCTCAGGTATTCCCAATTTTCTCAGGTATTCCAAACCTAGGTACAATTTCTGCAAGCAGTTTCTTTGCAACTGTGATTGCATTTGGATGTGTGCAAGGAAAAGCTTCTGTCCATTTAGAAAACATATCACAAATGACCAAACAATATTTCTTGCCTTCACATTTATTCAGTTCAATAAAATCCATGCAAATGTTCTGAAATGGATAAGTAGAAGCTGGGAAAGTGCCTCTCTCAGGTTTGAAGTTTCCCTGTGCATTGTTTTTTGCACAGATCAGACATTTCTTACAAAGCTGTGTGGCAAACTGGCTAAACCCATAAGCAGTAAAGGTTTTATTCAATGTAGATACCATCCTCCCTCTTGCTACATGCGAAACGCCATGGAGCAAGGTAGAGACTTGGTGAAACAGTTTGCGTGGTAGAATAGGCTTGTTTGCCTTACATTTATAGAGCTTTAAGGTGTCACCTTTAAGGTGTCATTAAGAATAGCTCCCTCTTTCATTCATTTGTAAATTTCAGCCTGTGGTGCTGCTTTTTTTTTTGAGCCTCAACAAGAATATCATGTGATAGCTCTTCAGTCAATGTCAAAACAGAATCAAATGTACTTTGTTTAGGTTGCAAGCCTTGTGCTACCGCCTTTGCAGTTTGATCTGCAAAATGATTGCCTTTAGAAACCGGATCATTACCATTCGTATGAGCAGCACATTTGCATATGGCCAGTTGTAATGGCAGTTTGACACTTTCAAGCAGTTCCAGAATGAGGTGTTTATGTTGAATAGGCTTCCCTGTTGATGTAATCATGCCTCTATTTTTCCACTGTTGTGCAAAATGATGAATAGTGGAAAATGCATACTGGCTATCAATGTAAACTGAGTATTTTTTTATTTATTTATTTATTTTTTGTCCCAATTTGCATGCTTCAATTAGTGCTATCAACTCTGCTTCAGGTGTCCGCTCAATCTTGTCCACCTGTGCCATTGGTTTTTTGTAAATAAAGTCAGACAATGGTTGCACTTCAAATGAATAATTTGCAATCCAGGAGCAACAATAATTTAATGTCCCAAAGAATGACATCATGTCTCTTTTCGTGATTGATTTAGGCACTGCCAAAATAGCCTCTTTGCGAACAGGATCAACATGTCTCCCTTCTGCTGACAGAATGTGGCCTAAGTATTTCACTTCTGGCTTCCACAACTGCAGCTTTGCTTTGTTAACCTTGTGATCCTGCTCAGCTAAAAATTTCAACAAGGCAATGGTGTCTTTTTTTTTTTTTTCCCAAATGATTTCATCAGGGGATGCCAGCAAAATGTAACTAGGCCAAATTTGCTGACATTGCCTGTGAAAAAAATGGTTGGTGATTCACAATAGCCCTGTGGTAGCCTCGTGAATGTGTACCTCTTGCCTTCAAATTTGAATACAACCCAAAACTGATGATCTGGGTGGATGGGAATGCTGGAAAAGCATTACTGATGTCAATCACTGTGAAAAATTTTAATTTGTGATTGTAGATCATTTAACAAAGTATATTGCACAGTATTTTTAGATCTAATACTATAACCCCTGCATCTATGAGTCCCTGTATACCAGGTTTAATACCTTCTTGAATTCAATTCAACTTTATTTATATAGCACTATATCTCAACAACAGTCATCTCATGGCTCCTGGGCATAAAAGATATTGTCTCTGATAAGGCCTAAAATAAGGTTTTACATTTATTATTACCAATTCTGTATTATTCATTAGCCTACGTCCTTCCATTGCATGTGTTTAGGCTTGCTCAATGCAATGTGTGATGACTCCTAGTGTTTAAAGTGACCTTTATTTTTTTTATCTAATAACCTCACAGATGTTTCTGCATAGACCTTTGGCGACCAGTACAAATTTGTAATAATTTTTTCTGGAGGATGAGTTTACAAAAAATGTTTTCTCAAATTTGTCATCTGAGCCACTCAGATATTTGTCATACATGTTGCAATGATTTTGATTTGTGGCTTGCATGGTTGTAGGAACCTGTGTTTTGAAATATTGCATTATTTTGGCTTCCAAACTCTCAGCCACTCCGGTTGGTCCGGCCGGTACCAAGCGAAGTGACCATGAGCTGGTACTGCAAAATCTTGCAAAATATGAATTTCTGATACATGTGGGAATTGTGATGCCCTCATACCACCTTCTGTCGGAATTAGGGCGATATTGAGAGTTGTGAGCAAATCCCTTTCTAATAAGTTAACTAGACACACTTGTGACAAAATGAATAAACCTTCTGCACTGTCCTCTGTAACATCTTTTTACTGTTACAATTTCATAAAGATGTTTCTTTTTAGCTTCCCATTTGCTGATTTAATGATCACTGTGTGTTCTAATTTTGTGAGCCCCATAATCATGAAGAAATTTCAAAGAAGTTCCCTGAACTTCTAGAGTAACCTCTGATAAACCCTTTAGTGTCATGATTAGGTCAAAGTCAGGTAAATGAAATACTGTATGTCAAATGTCATTGTCAGTAGCTGTACTTAGCTTTGGTTCGGTCAGTCACATGTCGGGATGTGATGAGTCCGGTTGTCGCTGTTGCTGTCGTTGTTGTGGCTTCGAGCAGGGCGTAGTCCCTTCCCCTCCCTCTGGCCTCCCGAACGTGGCCCGCAGATCCAGCACCAAGGCCTCCCCCCACCTCCTCCACGCCGGGGACCCTGGGAAAATACAGAAGTGGGGGAAGCAAAGGCCTCCCCCTGAGGGTCAGCTCAGTTGTTCTGCGTGTTTTGCATATATCAACACATCAGCAAATGAACATGTGTGATATATTACAAGGTGTATGCGTACATGCTGTGCTAAATTTGGATGCATGTTCTGTAGGAATACACTTCTCAAATGTTGTCAATAGGGTTCTGAACCTGTATCTACAGTAGGATTTTCCAAACCTGAATGACTGTCCAAAAACATTTTGCAACCTACACCTATAGGCTTCAACACTTTGTTTTATGTTAAGTGGCGTTCTGAATAGCTGTCAAATCATGTTTTAATCTCCACTTGTTCCTAATATGTTAGTTAATGCTGCATCAGTTGGTGGTCAACTAGCACAGTAGGAATATTTTAAAGAATGTTTTGGCTATTGACTTCAGCACCTTCAGCCGCTGGACCAACATAAGCCGGGTTGTATAGTTTAACCATAGGAAACTGTCCCAATTCTATTGCATGTTCCTCTTCCTTAATGTGTTCATCTAAGGGTGAGGATGTGTGTGCTGTTGAAATGGCATAACGTGAAGGTGCATAATCACTTAACTTTTTTGTCAGATGAGAAAGCTGGACTCTAGGTTTGATGTCCGGCCTGCGTTGAAAGGAAGGAGGAGGTGGGCGTGGAGGAGGGGGCCGGGGAGGAGCCAAGGAAGGCAGGTCCGCAGTTGGCGACGTGGGAGTGGTCACCGTCTCAAGATCCGGATGCAGAGAGGGAGGGGTCAGGTTATCTCGCCACCCGCTCCAGCCATTATTTCCTTCGTCACCTCGGAATTTTGAGAAAAAATGTGCATTAGTCAAATCCTTCTTATTACAAACATCCGAGTCTTTTAAGGTCTGGTCTTTCCTATTCAAATCAGCTTGCTGTTGCCTGGCAATCTGAAGCCATTGTTCAGCCTCAAAAGGTTCATATTTTAACTCTTTTTGCCTCCTGCCGTCTGCTGCTAATTTGATGGCAGAAATCAAACTCTCACAGTCTTTAACCTCAAGTTCCCCACTGAAATCAAATTTCTTTCTCCATTTTGCCAGAAACCTTGTGCTATTTCTGTCTTCTTTGTTCATAAATTTACCGTCTCCTGCCAAAACATAAATTTCATTCTCATCTGGCTGTGTTCTGCAACCCTTACAGCAAAATGAGGCATTATCTCTTCCTATCTGGACACTTTGTGGCTGCTTCACACTTTTGCAATAACAGCAGCCCATGTTTGAAGTTTTGAAAGTTCCTCTTTTCTTTTTACCAAGTTTTCCACACACACCAATCAGTGGCTACACGGCTTTTCTATTTTATTTTTTAATTAATTCCCCAAACTCTCTGTTTCTTTTTTCTCCTTCTCTCAAGGACACACACAGAATCTCAAACAGATACACATTGAGACAGACATTACACACAGACAGACAGGTACAGACAGACAGGGCCCAGACATGTTTTCTTTTGCGTTATCTCTACAAGGTCATACAATGAAGACTTTTAGGTTCATGCCAAAGCCCAAAACAGCATGAGAATTACTTCAATTAATTTCCAGATCTGGCAACCTCAGCGGAAAAAATCAAATATGGCAACCATCACACCGCCACTGGCAGCGTGAAGCTTCCCCTTTCATTTTTTTTTTTTTTTACACTGCCATAAAGCACAACATCAGTCCACTGTTTCTGCTCAAGGCTACTATTTTCAAATACCTATAATTTTAAACACTTCCCAAAAGATAAGTAACTAACCAACCCTTTTATGCTCCACAAATATTAGGGAGAAAAAACCACAGACATCAATTTCACACCGTATTCACTCCGCCTCCGTGGGAACTCAGCCTCTCTATGTTTCACACCGGAGCGGATTTCATGTAACACAGACAAAACAAACTCAGAACACAGTAACTCCTCTCTTTTTTTTTTTTTTCTAGCGCTTCAACAAACTCACAAGACAAACAATTTCAACGGTCACGTCTGCCCCCCTGCTGTGTGTCTAAAGCCCAGAGTTAAACCTCCCTCGGCATCTTGCAATAGCTCACCGTAGCGGAGCCAATGGGCGATAAACAGACCCGATAAAGGCACGAATCTTCCGTGAAAACAACTTTTTCCCTTTTTCGGGGTTCACGTCGCCTCCCTACTAATGCTGACAAGTCCAAAACTGAAACATAAGCAGAAGCAGCCCCAAAAGGCACGCCAGAATTTGGCACGAATCTTACCCCGAAAAATTAACTTCTCTGGGATCACGTGGCTCTTCCGTAGAGGAACGAGAACACGTATCTTTTCCGTTATTAACCCAGTACTGGCTTCTAGACCTCCACTGTGACTTATTCGAAAGTCGGAAAACGGCGAATTTCTAAGAATTACCCCGGATCTAGGAATATTGATCACCGCTTGGAAAG
>JAJAQF010000339.1:10718-25332 GCA_020510985.1 Pholidichthys leucotaenia
ATGCTTCAACATATGTAGGTTATGGAATATATCAGAATCCGATCAGAATCAGCACACATCTGCCTTATTGCCATTGTTCATGTAGTACACAAACTAGGAATTTGTCTCGGTACAATGCTGCAACATTAAACATGATAAGATAAGAGAAAAAACTATACATGTAATAAAGTGTAGGATAAGATTAAGTGATACTGGTCAACAGTTAAAATATATATTAGCCAGCAGCAGATACTGTGGAGAACTATATAGTGCAGTCGGTAATGCAGAAAGAAAACAGTGATGATTGACATGAGTCTGGTTGAGCTGCTGTACATGGTGCACGAGAGTCAATAAGTCACTTAGTGTTCAGCAGTCTAATGGCAGAGGGGAAGAAGCTGTTCATGTGACGGGAGGTTTTAGTCTGGATGGACCGAAGTCTTCTACCAGAGGGGAGGGGGGCAAACAGTACGTGACCAGGGTGTGAGGGATTGGCTATGATCCGGCCAGCACGCCTCCGGGTCCTGGAGATGTACAGATCCTGGAGAGATGGGAGCTTGCAGCCGATCACCTTCTCAGCAGTGCGCACGACGCGCTGCAGCCTTAGTCTGTCCCTGGCAGTGGCTTATAGCAATATATGCTTAATATATGCTTAATATTAAGCAATATATGCTTAATATAGCCCACAATATTACTGTTTTCAGGGTTTCTTTTGGTAACATTTCTGGGTGGCGGCCTGCTGTGCCAGAAAAATTTTGGCCGCGCTTATGAGGATATATAAATTTAAGAAAAATATAAAGCAATGACTTTCCACAACCATGCACACACATGACCGTCATCTGCACGGAGTTGAGAAGTGCCCCGCCCACGCGAGCTTTCCAGTCAGTCACCAGGCAGAGAGTCTCGCTAGCGTCACTGTCCAAGAGAAACATGAGTTTATTAAAGTACTTTAAACTTGGAAAAAAATTAGAAGAGGTATGTAAGCACTTGAGTTTATCAAGGTTTTAATCCGCTGGAAATGGGAGTGAAAGGGTTATGAAAAGTTAGAGTGCCAAAATAATAACTCTGTAGGTAATCACCCATTATGCTCTACACATATTCTATACATATTCTGTTTGCATTCTTATGAACAAATATGTTGTGTTAAACTCTGATAAACAGGAATTAGGCAGAGCTATAGAGCCCTCTTTTTTCTCTCTTTCACTTCTTTTAGTCAGGTCTATTACATTAGTTACACACCCAAACCAACACTCACACACACACTTTTGATAGTACATTTTAGGAGATAGGTAACGTGAATAGCGAATGGCCTGTTCATGTCAGAGTTTAACTGGCCAATCAGACGGTTGCGTACAAGCCCATCCTATTGTACGGGGTTGGTCTAACCAACCCGAGAAGATGAATGTAAGTTGCACCCGGACGTCAAGGTCAGTCTGGCGATGCTCCAGAGGGAGCTGCGTCACACTGAACCCAGCGCTGCTTGCTGGTGCATGTGACCTCTGAATAAATGTTGCATCTTTGAACTGAAGAATTCTCTGGCTTATTCTTGGCTCTTTCAGTCAAAGAATCGGGATTTTAACAGGTGCAATACTGGAAGAGTCGCTTAGCTAAGCGATGTGGTTAGAATTCATATGCAGCCAGCTTCATATGACGGGAAAGGCAAGGGGGACTGATGAATTGCTGAAGATATATTTTACCAACCACTACAATATTAAGTTATGTTCCCTATTATGTACCTGGTAAGATAAGATGACCGAAAGTCACAAAGTCAATGACTTTAATCTGTCAGCAGCCTTCAGACAAACTAAACATGCCACCATTTGGATTTCAAAATAAGGGTTTTTTTTTCCTGCTGTCTGGGTGTTGAGGAGATTTCTAAAAAAAAAAAATAAAAAAAAATATAAATATAAAGAAATATTATAACAGAAATTATAGCATCCTTGGTCATTTAAGTTAATTGTATTTCATTAAATACAATTTTATTAATATTTTTTCTTTGCAATCAGAGGTAAATTATTGCTCTGTTCTGACTGCAAAGTTATGGTCAAAAATGTAAGTTGTTATAAGAAAAAGTAAAAAAAAAAAAATCACAATCTGTTTACAATTTATTTAAAAAAAAACAAACAGTAATTTTATTTTAAAAACAGACAAAAATAAGCCAGAAAAAAATCCACAAATTTTATAATAAAGTTTCGAATGTACAAGAAAATTCATTTTACAAAAGGAAATTACAAATTTGAGAAAATGGTTTCAAATTTAGATAAATTTACAAAGAGAAAACTATAATAAAATTGTGTTATAAATTTTTGAGAAATAACCTCAAACCTTCTAGACTGAAGTCATTACTCAAGTTTTTAAAGTGGTTGCTCGTTGTACCCTGTAACTCAACTAGAAATTTTTGGTTGTCTATTTTTAATTATTAATTACCTCCGCCAGGCCGAAAAGGCCAGGAGGAGGTTATGTTTTTTGCCGGGGTTTGTCTGTTTGTCTGTTGGTTAGCAAGATAACTCAAAAAGTCTTGGACGGATTTCCATGAAACTTTCAGGCGTTGTTGGAAATGGTACAAGGAAGAACTGATTAAATTTTGGGGTGATCCGGTTCACCGTCTGGATACAGGATTTTTTAAAGCATTTTTCAACACTGTGACATACAGCCATTTTCAACATGTGCGCAGGCGCAATGGAGGGCGCTGGTCGTCGTGTCTGAAGAACACACAACTCCGCCTTCTTCAAAGTTTTAGGCACAAAAGCACGCAGAAAAACTGTGGTGGGCAGGGCTCGCCAGAGTGCCTATGTTTGCACTACGCTGCAAAAGCTGACACAGGCAGCTGTCCGGCACCGGATTATCTGGCAGAAATTCCCCGGCCAGCCATAGGGCTGTGCAAAAACCAGCTCTCTGCCCGGGGGAGGCTTCCAAATCCTCTTTTTTTTCCGCGGAGCGCAAACCCAATAAAACCCACAGCAACCATTATCGCACCTTCTTTTGTCCTGCGGCTCCGGAACAGAGAGGAATCCCGGCGCCAGTAATGCTGCGCCTGATATGTGTCACTCTAATGCTAAAAGTGACTGCATCAGGGATTTACCACCTCAAGTCGCACTTTGCTACACAGCGCCACAAAAACTGTGTAGCCAAATTCGATCGATGGATGAACATTTTCAGCCAGTGACAGAACCGACGCCTTCCAAATCCAATGCATCACTAGCAGAAGTGATGTTTTGTCATTTTGTGGCAGAGCACAATCTACCCCCATTGGTGGCAGATCACTTCTGTGATTTGGTGCCAACATTGCTTCCTGACAGCAACAGCACTCCATTTTTTGGTGCTACTTGGCTTATTATTTTCACATTACCAAAAGTTATGGCTCAACATTGTGTCCATATAAGTGTACATTTGAATAAATATGTTGGAAATAGTTCATGTTGCAGTTGCTGTTTGCTTAGTTTTTGTTTGTTTGTTAGTTTGTTTTTGCTACAGTTTTCTTTCATCTGCCGATAAATACAGTTTTTAAGTACTCAGTACAGGTGTGAAAGCCCCTCCCCCCAATAAGGGAGGCATGAGGTATGCCTTGACAGGTCACAGCCTGGCACTTTGCACATGGAGGAGATGGACACAACAGCAACACTTCAGTTTATTACCTCCGCCAAGGAGGTAATGCTTTTACTACTGAACCACTAACCCTTTCATTGTGAATCCAATTGCTAGTCATATGTTTTCATGGTCAAGAATCTGAAAACCTACACGCAAACACTGTATGGGTGGGAACTGTGGCGCTTGGCGGAGGTCTGCGCTCTCACGAGGCTTTTCTAGTTAATTACTGATTTCAAAGCACTGCTTTTACATGAGTAGAATTTCTGGTTACTATACCCACCTGATCATATAATTTAAGTATGCATGAGTACATTACTATTATGAATGTTTTTGTCCCTTCCCTCCCTCTCTCAATGGAGAAAAAAGAAACACTTGTCATGAATCTGGGTTTGGTTGTTCCAAACCCAGTTCTGACTTATTATTTAATTGCCCTATTTTCTATCTGGCACGTCAGGGAGCTTTTGGCCTTTGCTTCCTGACAGCTCGGGCATGCCCCCTTCTCCTGTCAGTGCCATCAGCTGTGCTCTGTTAATAGGTGTTCCCACACACACGCACACACACACACTCCATTAATTCTCATTCACATGTGCAGACACTCACTCATGCACACCTGTGGTTCATTTGTCCAGCCCACGCTTTCCCACACCGGCGATCTCTTTCCTCGTTAAGTTTATTATTATTTAAGTGAGGAGTTAGGAGGAAGAGATCGCCGCAGCATTCACCCTCATTCGTGACAGCTAATTCTCCACGGATGTTGGACTACTTCCTTCACACATTCAGCCTGACATTTTCAGACGTTCATTCCTGGTGTTAGCAGCTGACCAAGCTTGTTTCCTCTCATCCGCCAGACTACACGGAAAGCCCCCGGATCGCTCTAGTTCAGTAAGTAAATTGCCTTTCTCTCCGTGCTGACAGCTACTCTGCAGCACTAGGCTTTCCCGTCACCGGGCTTTAGACATCCGGGTGGCGCCCTGTATGTCTGGTGGCCATTTTGTGCGTCATTGCAATTCTCTGTATTTGTGAACATTACTGGACTTGTTATTTTCATTGTGTTTATTAATAAAAGTGCACAATCTACTCTCGCTTTTGGGTCTCTCATTTCCTCCCTTGTGTGCCGCGTAATGGCGCACAAGATTTATGACAACACTAGAATAAAAATACAAAAAATACATGTTTTTGTCATTTATGTAAACCATGACAAAAAAAATCCTGCAGGACAAAACATGACACTTGATATTTTCTAACCTATTTGTATACCACCATAGACAGAGAGAGAACCTGAATTAGACAGAGCTCAGAGAGGGCAAGATAAGACGGAAGAGAGGAGCCAAGGAGAGGAAAGTGTTCAGGCAGAGCGTCCAGGAGAGGTGAGAGCAGAGAAAGGAGAGAAGGATGACACCACTAAAAAGTCTAAACACAGGATGTCTGGATGGGACCTCAACTGGCCCAATATTCCAATAGTCAAGCCTCAGCTGTACAATACTTCAAATGGTAAGTTCCATATGCAAAGTTACTGTGTAAAATTTCAAAAAGAAATAAATAGTATAAAATTAACATATTCCGGTAACAATTGTGACATATGTTTACTCCCCCCACCCCCGAAAAATATGTTTCCACCTCGCCAAGGTGTTTAAACCAGAGGAAACACTATGTTTTTGAGGCACTAAAGGCCGTGTTCCCGCATTTCTGATGCCCAAGTCATTGTTTTTTTAACAAGGAAAAGTGTCCCGTTTCAGTGACAACCATACGTTCTAAAATAGTGCTGGAAGTTGCTACCATAATTCACGCAAGGCATCATGGGGCCTACGAATAAGGTGGATTGAGCTCTGTTAGCATAGATATATAACCCTAGATTGGAAGTAGGCCACTGGAGCGCGTGATTTCCGGCCGCCATATTGGTACAGGAATCACAACAAATCCACAGCTCAACGCACAACACTCTGATTAAGTCTTCATTTCCAAGGTTCTCGTTTGTTTACAAAATGTGTAACTGGTGTCTAAACGATCAGGTAAGTGTTGAGTATTTGTTTTTAAATAATTTAATGGCGTGTTGTCAAAAATAAAGGTAAAAACTCTGATTTTCATTTGGGAGGTCACTGATTTCTGTACATGCATGACTGCCATGAGTGTAATATACTGTATATTGTAATTCAGTATCGATACTTATGGCAATATTTCTCATGTAATATGTACAGTGTTACATTGTGTTCTTTGTTACTGGGTCAGTATTGGTAGCCAATATTATCAACAATGAACTTTGGGTTCTTGTAACTAGTTTGGTAGTTACTCAAATAGTGTGAGGATAGTTTTTCTTTTTCCTGTATACACTTGGCCTAATGAAAGATTTAGGTTTATCAAACCATCTTTACACAATAATTACATATATATGTGTACAAACATCTACCTCCCTGTATCAGACCAACATCATGAAGGTTTGCAGATAGTAATTTACAGATATGTTATTTGAAAATTGAAACTTTACAGATAGAATTTTACAGTACCTATTTCAGCATTTGTCTATTACAGGGAGGGGGTACAAGAAGATCTGGTGATGATTAATGCAGTCATATCTCATAGTCATTACTATTTCTGTCTTATATTACATTTTGCCTGACATTACTATAAATATTTGCTATGATGGATAGGAGGGGACAGGGTGGATATTTCTGCAAAGCATTTAAAAGTAATTGTACTTTGTAATTTATTAATGTTGGTTTATAAAAGCATTAAGTCTTTGTGATATTTTTTACTTTGTAGGCATGTGCTTATTGTGCTACATAATATAATATTTTTTAAAATATGTGCTTATTGCTGTTAGGTGTAGGTCTACAGTTCATGGGAAGTTCCCTTTTGCCAAGGCTTCCGAGATGCCGAGACAGTGTGCACATGCAACTTGTAGGAATGTGCAGAGGAAGGGAAATGGACACACTTTCCATGTGTAAGTTGCTTCCTTTTACCATTTGCAGATCATGTAATATTGTTATTATGTATGTTAACTTACTATTGTTATTATGCATATCACCTTAGTTTCCACTACAAGAGGAAGAATTATATAACAGTGGTCTTTAAAGTTGATCTGTGGCATTCTCAGAAGAGTGAGCAACAGGTCTGTGTTCAGCTACAAGGTATGTATTATATCAATTTTTCAGCTTCCCCAGTGGTAAAGGGAATGAAGAAAGGAGACGGAAATGGTGCAGTCTGATGAAAAGGTTAGAGGGCTGGGAGCCAAAGGCCTGGGATGTTGTGTGCAGTCAACATTTTAAATCAGAGGATTTTGACATGACTGGCCAAACCAGAAGACTTCATGATGATGCAGTTCCATCCCAGTTTGATTTGCCAGTGCACTTGCAAAAGGTTTGTGTGCTTGTCTGTAATGGATTAGTAAACATTACTTTTAAAATGAGTTTCCATTAAAAGTTAGTGAATGGTTATAATTTTTTGACATAGTGTGGGACACCATAACAATATCTTGAATACCATTGCTAAACAGTATTTCATGAAGTTTTATCTGTATTTGTGGGACAGATCTATTTATGGAAATTGTTTTGGTGATTGTTTGATAAATTCACAATATGCACACTGTTTTTCTTGTCAGCATCAGAAGACACGCCAAACTCAAGCTGCTAAAAGGGCATTACAGCCAATACAGGAGCAGCAAGAAGTTATCCATGATTACATGGACCATCAGCCCAGTGAGTCTGAAAGGGGCAACCTGGACTTTGATATTCAAGTTTCAAGTATACCAGATGTATGTATATCAAAGGAACAGTGCGAATTCAAGAAAGGTGACAAGAAAGTATTTTAAAATAATACCCTCATTAAACAACTTCATTGTTGCTGAGGGTAGAAATCTCTAGAAAACATGGAAGGAAGAAATTCAGATAGATGAACGTGTGGGTAAATGTAGCTTCAAGTGCTATAAAATATTCATGCACTCCTACATGTAGACCCAACTGCATTCCAGCTCAATTACTGGGGCTTGTCTTAACATTTATATAAATAGCAATTAGGGGCATACAGTGTAATGTAGGTGTGAAAAGGTAATTGCAATGAAAAAAACTCAAGAAGTGACACCAAACTCAGGTTAATAATCTTAAATACAATTATTTTTAAATCATTTACATGTACAGTTTCATACGATCTGAACTTCCAATTAATGAACAAAGGCCTATGCTCTTCATCCATAACACAATGACACGTACACTAAAACATTTAGGTAGAAATTTGTGTTCAGCACTAGTACTTTTAAATCAATAGGGCCTATAGACCTAGCCCTTCATGTATGTATGCAAATAAATGTACATGTCTACCGCATTAATATATAAGCCTATATACATGTTCTATATTGCCCGAATTCTTGACCTGGCTCTGGGTTAAATTTATAAAGCCTACATCTACTGCTTTAAACTGGGTTTTGATTCAATTAACACTTCACCTCACTTTGCAATTGATTAATATGAGCTTGCTGCTTTCATGTTGAGTGCATTATTCTATGCAATAAATTTAATAAATTTGTAATGAACATTGGTGTATTGTATAAATTTGTTATGTGGGCCTAAAATCAATAAGAATTTCAAATTGATTTTAAACAACTGCTATACAGATCCAGGTAGATGGGGGGGGAGTGTATAATGTCTGTCTAGCTTAAATGAAGGAAACTTGAATAATTGATTTGTATTTTTTTTATTCTCTTTATTATTTCAAAGTTGACAATATCTAGGCCAGATTTAGTATAGCACAGGCTGAAAATATTTTCTTTGATAAACATTTTTGACCATTGGGGGAGGGCAATAAGCTGGTTGCCTGGGGTGGCAAATATAACAAATACAGCCCCAGGACAAAAGTATGAATTAATCAATTTCGGCCATATATTTATGCATAAATGGCCACAATGAAAGAGGTAGGCTTAAATTATTAATCAGGGGGCTATGGTCAACTTCTCTTTTCAGCTCATTTGACAGTTCTTGATTGAGACACCTGCCAAAATGCCATAATTTAATAATTATGAAGCTCTTAAACACCTAATATTTATGCAGATTATGCTGAAGTAAAACCACTATGGCGCTGTGTTGTAAACATGTTCACTGAAGCCTGTCAAACGTTTAACAAAGGAGAATGACCCAAGCAGGCGTCTGCACTGGACCACAGGGATGTGCTACACAAATCCTGTACCAAGATGGCGGACGCGCGTCACGCCAACCGCAAGCACGGACTGACTAGCGCTAGCCCAATCTAGCCTTTTTATCTATGGTGTGACATAGATGGTGGTAAACATGGCAGTTAAGTTTTGTTTTTTTTTAATTGTGTAGTTCAGTCAACAGTCGTACAAGAGGTATGAAGGATAAAATAGTAAGGGTAGTAAATAATAATAAGATAAAGTAAATAAAAGAATAATAGAGTAGACAGAGGGGGGGGGGGGGTTCTTTTCAGTCCAGAGTGTCCAGAGTTCTAGGGGTTTTCCATGAGTTTCCGATCATCGACCAAACAGTGGAGTTTCACAGCATTCCGCTTCTTCATGTGTTTCAGTGATGAGAAAAAAAGGCAGAGTTCTTTATGAAATACATTAAAATTTGGCTTGCATTTTAAAAATCTATTTTTGTGTACATAAAATTTTCCCAAGATTACAAGGGTGTTAATAGACATATCATGCAATGAGTTCTTAATAATAAAGCCATACAAAATATTCTGACAGTTAAAAACAGGGGTTGGTACATGTTTAGATAACCAGTGATGAAAATCATCCCAAAATGCATTGGTGTCCATACAGTAAAAGAAAATGTGATCTGTACTTTCTATATGTTCATTACAAAAGGAACAGTTATTGTTCTCAAAGCCAAAACGTTTACTTAGAAACTCAGCAGAAGGATAAATCCCATTTAAAACTTTATAGTGGATCTCTTTTGCTTTGGTGAAATAGGAAATTTAAAGAATTTAGATCTTAGAATTTGAGCTTCTTTTTTAGGAGAAAAAATTAAGAATAGCAGCTCTAGATACTGTTACTCTGGGAAGATTCTTTCTTTATTAAATATTTTTCTAATTAGCTTAAATTGTTTAATTTTGAGTCACCTAGGTGGAAACCATTTACCAAAAGCAAAGGGAGATTTGGGCAAGAGCCAAATCTATTTAAAGTTGAGGCCATTAGTATAATTGTCTGAGGTATTGCCTCAATTACTTGGTTATATTCTCGTTTATCATTTATGTTATATTTAGCACAGAAATTCTCAAAAGTTAAAATGCTCCCTGTGTCGTCTAATAAGTGTAGTACAGACCAAATGCCCTTATTTTGCCAGTTTTGTAGGAATATTGATTTGTGTTTATATAGTACATATCTACAATTCCACAGAGGGGTCATATGAGGGCTAAAATTATGTTTATAAATCAATCTCCAATATAGTAAGACCTGTTGATGAAATGAGGAGAGTTTATAGGGGAGCTTTTTTGGGTCATAGTCACATCTGAGCAGGAATTCAATGCCCCCAAATTTAGCAAAAATTTCATTGGGAATATGAAACCAGAAATGTTTGGGTTGTTTAATAAATTGTCTCAGCCAGTTAATTTTGATGGTGCCATTAATGCATTCAAAGTCTATAGCTCTAACACCACCTTCCTCATATTCTTGAATCATGGTACCTTTTTTAATATAATGTGTTTTCCCTTTCCAGATATAATTGAAAATGGTTTGATTGATGGCTTTAACGGCATCTTTGGGCGTTGGCAATGAATGGGCTGGATAAATAAATCGGGAGATGCATTCCATTTTTGTCAGAAATGTTCTTCCTATGATGGAAATATCTCTTTGAGACCAGGAGTTGAGATAAGTTTTTGATTTCTCCAAGCAATTCCATATATTGAGCTTGACTAATTGATCAGCATCTTTAGTGATATGCATGCCCAAATATTTCACTGTTTGTTTGACGGGAATGGTATGAATGGCTGATAGATTGCAATCATGAATAGGTAATAATTCACATTTACCTAGATTCAGTTTGAGCCCAGAGGCTTTAGAGAAAACATCTATATAATTGAGAATTTTAGGGACTTGATCAGAGTTGTGCATGAATATGGCTGTCGTCAGCCAGTTGGCTCATTGTTAGTTGTTTTCCAAATACTGTTAATTTATCAAAGTCAGAGTTTTTTATAAAAATTGAGAGCATTTCAGCTGCTGCAATGAACAACAGAGGCGAAACCGGGCAGCCTTGTTTTATTCCTTTGCCTATTGAAAATCTAGGGGAGGTACCATGTGGTAATAGAACTGAGCTGTTGGTATCCGTGTAAATTAGTTTTATGAAGTCTAGAAAGTGCTCCCCAAAACCAAAAAGCTCTAAGGTCCTAAACATAAATTTGTGTTCAATCATATCAAAAGCTTTAAAAAAATCCAAAAATAAAATAAACCCCTCGTCAATTAGGTCCCTATAGTCAAGTAAGTCCAATACCAGGCGTATATTGTTGTGTATTGAGCGCCCTTTAATAAAACCTGATTGTGTCTCTGAGACAAGATCAGTGATGCCAGTTTTGAGTCTGTTGGCATAAATATGTGTTAAAATTTTGTAATCATTATTAAGTAAAGTAATTGGTCTGAGATTATCAATCAATTTTGGGTCCTTGCCAGGTTTGGGAATTAATGTGATGACTCCTTATTTCATAGTATTTGGTAAAACTGATGTAGCACGGATTTCCTTTAACATATTAAAAAATAAGTCTTTTAGGTTAATCCAGAAGTGCCTGTAAAAATTGGCTGTTAAGCCGTCTGAGCCAGGTGATTTGTCTAGAGCTAAGGATTTTAAAGCTTTCTCAACTTCCTCTATTTGGATCTCTGTGTCACATGATTTTCTAAAATATTCATCAATTTTCGGTATCCGTCCTGAAATGGATTCAAAGAAACCCTCTGCATTAGTGTGTGAGTAAGAGGAGGAGTATAATTCACTGTAAAATTTAAATATTTCTTTAGAGATCCTCACAGAATCAGTACATTCTTTACCATCAATTATAAGAGACTTAATGGCATTTCGTTCTTGTCTTCTTTTCTCAAGCCTACAGAAGTATGCTGAGCTTCTCTCTCCCTCCTCTATCCATTTCGCTCTTGACCTAATATATGCTCCTTTGGCTTTATTAATATAGATGTTATCTAGGGAAGAGTGCAATAAAATCAGTTTTTGTTTGTCCTCTTCACATAAGGAGTGTTTGTTGCATATTAAATGGATCTCTTTTACAATATCCATTTCTTTTTGTTTATTGGCTCGGCTTATGACTTTGCTGTATGAAATGGAAATCTGACGGATTTTAAATTTAAGAAATTCCCATTTCTCCCTGTAAGTTGACAATAATGTATCTTTAGTTATACTGTCGATTGTCCTTTTAACATCCTGACAGAAAGGGTCATGTTTTAGAAGATTTGAATTAAATTTCCAGTAGCCTTTATTTCTTCTGACTGCACTAGTGGGAGTTATGGTTAACTTGATCATACAATGATCTGTAAGCGGAGCTGCAGAAATTGAGGTATTTATGTCTATATTAGGTTGGAATTCAGAAATAAGCCAGTAGTCTAATCACGATTTAATGGTGCCATCAGGTTTAAACCAAGTAAAGGTTTGAGTATCTGGATTTAACGCACGCCATATGTCACTAAGCTGAAACGTGTTACAGAAGTCTAGTAAAGTGGTATTATACTGATAATTAGGAAATCTTGAAGGTTGCCTATCAAGCCATTCATCCATAACCATATTGTAGTCGCCACCCAACACAAAAACAGGATTGATATATATTTGGGATAATTCCTTCAATATGTTAGTCACGTCTGTAATTAATTGTTTGTTCTGACTGCGGTTAATAAATCCATAAATGTTAACAAGAATCAAGAATTGTTTGTGTATTTCAAAAACGCAAATAATCCAGTGTCCTGTGTCATCTCTTTTGGTTGCAACTACTTTCCCAGGAAAGTTATTTAGGAGTATGGCGACCCCTGCTGATCTATTTGTGCCATGACTATAGTATATTTTTTCTCCCCATTGATTTGTCCACATTTTTTCATCTGTATTGTTGCTGTGAGTCTCCTGAATAAGATAACAATGTGCTTTTTCATTTTTAAGGAATAGAAATGTAGCCTTTCTTTTTATAGAGTCTCGTAAACCCCTAGCATTAAGTGATGCAAAAGAAAAAGTTGTAATAAAAGACATAAAGGATGAAATAGAATAAGGAAAAAATTAAAATAATAATAAAATAAAAATAACAAGTAGATAAACGATTTAGGTTGTTACTTTGGACCAAGTACACTTAAAGAAAGCCCCTGATTAAATTGCTAAATATATGTTTTAACTCATAGCTTTTTTCCCCTTTTTTTTTCCTTCTCTTTTTTCCTTTTTCTTCCTCTTTTTTCCTTCTCCTTCTTTTCCTTTTTTCCCCTTTTCTTTCCCCTTTCCCTTCCTCCTTTTCCCCCAAGCTGCACGCTTGTTATGACAGAATCCAAAAACCTAATCTATAAAATTATCGAAAATATGTAATGCAAATTATCAAAATGGCATTGAAAAGGAGCTGCCTTATAAATCTACCCTTCAAAAAAAAAGATTCAGGAACCTGAGTAAAAGTAGCATGTAAACATTTCCAAATGACAGCTGCCAGGAGCACAGCGTACTTCAAAAGGGGACTATGAAATGACTCCCTATAAAGTAAACATTGAAGTAGCTTAGCAACATGTACAGAACATAAAAGAGTCAAAGTGCTTGTTCAGCCATAGTTGTGAACCAGACCCTTAGATGCTGACTCTTCTACCGTCGATGTATCCCACATGGCCTTTATACCAGACGTTTTTCCCAGCTGCACGGGCTTGCTCCATCTGTGGCCATGCTGCTGCGCGGGCATCCCTGTCGGCTTTACAGAAATCTTGCTTGAATCGGATCCCGGCTATTCTGCAGAATTTGGAGTTTTTGGTCAGCCTCCAAATTTCTTCACAGTGGTATCTCATGACAAACTGAAGAATAACCTGGCAGTTTCTCCCATTTTCACGTTTTCCCAGGCGGTGGAACTATCAACAATAGTGCCCATGGTCGTTGCCCACTGCGGTGCAATTTCTGACAGAATGTGGATTACCTCCTCACGGATCATTTCGTTATCCTTTTCTTTGATCCCATGTATTTTAAGGTTCCAGCGCCCCTTGTACCTCTCCAGCTCAGTAATCCTTTCCTTTAGCTCTTCGTTTTCTTGTATAAGCTTGGGGATGTCTCTCTCAAAGCTCTGTAGTTTGGTCTGGCAATTTTTGATGTCAGCAGTATTAATTTCAACAAGACGGGTGATGCTGGCTACCATTGTGGCGGTCTCCCTTAACTGCGCTCCAAAATCAGCAACTTTGGTGGTTAGTTTTGTGATAGCATCTACCAAGTTGTCGTAAGATTGCTCTTGGGCGGTTTTCATCTTGGAAAGTGGCGGAGCAGAGGACTTAGTTGGAGTGACGGGAGAACTTTTTCTCTTACCAGGACCGCTACTAACAGAGGTTTCCATCGGGGTGTAGTCGTGGTCAGTAGTAGTTGTTGTTAGCTTAGCGTTCGTTTTCCCGCCGGACATATTAGTCGGATTTGAATAGTTTCCTGTGACAGAAACTTGCGTTCAAAATCACCAATTGAACTTACTTGCTTTGAAGCTGTCAGCTCTGAAAATGTTTTCAGTCTGAATATGAGTTATTGTCCAAGTTTCAGGGCTGGAGAATGCGGGTTTAGAAGAGCGAACTGGTCCGGATCGCCATCTTCCGGAAGTCCTGGACCACAGGGATGTGCTACAGATATCCTGTACCAAGATGGCGGACGCGCGTCACGCCCCCGCAACCACGGACTGGCCAGCGCTGCCAATCTAGGGTTATGTCTGTTAGCACTAACTTGGCCTGGCTGTCCCAGAGCCGTGAAATATGAGAGTTGCGACACTCTGGTAGACTTCTATAGAAATTGTGAGATGCAGAAGTCACATGGGTCATGGAGCGGTGAATAGTTCCAAACAGTGGATCTTTCTCCACAGACCACCCTTCATTTCATGGAGTGTCTACTTAATAATCCCGGGTAAGTTAATA
>JAJAQF010000340.1:0-25480 GCA_020510985.1 Pholidichthys leucotaenia
GTTTTCTTTCCTCCAGTGAGTCATTGCTTGAAACAGTGGTGAAGCTTTTCTTCCTCCTCTTCCCCAGGTCTCCACTAGGCGACGCTCTTGCTCCTCCTGCTCCTCCTCCCTGCGGCTGCTCCACCTGGTGACCTCGGAGCGGCACTAGGACCCGGCAGAGCCCCGCCATGCTGCATTTAATGTCACCTCGTACATTAAATAACTCTAAGAATAAGCGATGCAAAATTTACAATTTTTCTTCTTGTAAATTGCAGTATTTCCCCTCACAGATTTACTCTTCTTGTAGTATTGAAACTTTTTTGTTGTAAATGTTTTTCTTGCAAATTTTCAGCTTTTCTTTCCCTTGTAAATTTGCAATGAATGAATGAATGAATGGATTTATTTCGGATAATACAGTACAGGTTAAAAGAAACTGTATAATATAACAACAAGGTCAAATTAGACAAAGACTCCTTCTACTAAACAATTCCACTTGAGTTATCCGAAATGGGTGATGGCTGAAGCCGCAGCTTACAGTTGCCCACCCATATTCCATCCAAGAATTCAAAGAAAAAAGAGTAAACAAGACAAGAGTGATTACAATTTAGAACAAAGCTAAGACAAAGTGTGACTGAGAGAAAAAAAAAAAAAGAAAACTCAGCTAAGCTAAGTTAAGAATCAGAATCAGAATCAGAATCAGGTTTATTGCCATTGTTCATGTGATACACAAACTAGGAATTTGTCTTGGTGCCATGCTGCAACATTAAAAACATAATGAGAAAAAGGGATAAACTAAAAAACTAAAGGACTAGAAACGTGCAATAAGTGTAGAAAAATAAGTAATAATAAGTAATAATAATAATAATACTAGTAATAATGAGTAGTACTAGTCAAGGCAGTTTTAAAAAATTAGCATGTAGCAGATAATGTGAAGTACCACCTAGTGCAGTCAATAATGCAACAGAAAAACAGTGATGATTGACATGAGTCTGGTTGAGCTGCTGTACATAGTGCACGAGAGTCAAAAGTCACTTAGTGTTCAGCAGTCTGATGGCAGAGGGGAAAAAGCTGTTCATGTGCCGGGAGGTTTTAGTCCGAATGGACCGAAGCCTTCTACCTGAGGGGAGGGGGGCAAACAGCACGTGACCAGGATGTGAAGGATCGGCTATGATCCGACCTGCACGCCTCCGGGTCCTGGAGATGTACAGGTCCTGGAGAGATGGGAGCTTGCAGCCTATCACCTTCTCAGCAGTGCGCACGACGCGCTGCAGCCTTAGTCTGTCCCTGGCAGTGGCTCCTGCGTACCACACAGTTATGGAGGAGGTGAGGATGGACTCGATGATGGCCGTGTAGAACTGCACTAACATCTTGGTGGGTAGCTTGAGCTTCCTCAGCTGCCGCAGAAAGAACATCCTCTGCTGGGCCTTTTTGATGAGGGAGCTGATGGTTGGCTCCCATTTGAGGTCTCGGGTGATGGTGGTGCCCAAGAAGCGGAAGGAATCTGCAAAGGTGATGGGAGAGCCTGTGATGGTGAGGGGGGGCAGGGGGGATGTGACTTTCCTGAAGTCCACAATCATCTCCGCTGTCTTCAGAGCATTCAGCTGCAGGTTGTTGTGGCTGCACCAGGACACCAGCTGGGCCACCTCTTCCCTGTAGGTGGACTCGTCACCGTTGGAGATGAGCCCGATGAGGGTGGTGTCGTCCGCAAACTTAATCAGCTTAACAGACTGGTGGGAGGAGGTGCAGGAGTTGGTATAAAGGGAGAAGAGTAGGGGGGAAAGTACACAGCCCTGGGGTGATCCAATGCTGATGCTAACAGAGTCTGAGACAGACTTCCCCAGCCGCACATGCTGTCTCCGGTCCGTCAGGAAGTCGGTGATCCACCTGCAGAGGGAGTCAGGCACGTTGAGCAGGGACAGCTTGTCCTGGAGCAGATCGGGGCGGATGGTGTTGAATGCGGAGCTGAAGTCCACAAACAGAATCCTGGCGTAGGTTCCCGGGGAGTCCAGGTGCTGCAGGATGGAGTGGAGGGCCAGGTTGACTGCGTCGTCCACAGACCTGTTAGCACGGTAGGCAAACTGCAGCGGGTCTAGGAGGGGTGTGGTGATGGACTTGAGGTGAGACAGGACCAGGCGCTCAAAGGACTTCATGACTACAGAGGTGAGCGCTACAGGTCTGTAGTCGTTAAGTCCAGTAATCCGTGGCTTCTTGGGGACAGGGATGATGGTGGAGGATTTGAGGCAGGTCGGCACGTGACATTGCTTAAGGGAGGTGTTAAAAATGTCTGTGAAGACAGGAGCCAGCTGTTTCGCACAGTGTCTCAGGGTGGAGGGAGACACACCGTCCGGCCCGGGGGCCTTGCGCGGGTTCAGTCTGGAGAACTGTCTGTGCACGTCCTGCTCACTGATGACAAGGGGAGGGGGGGAGGAGGAGGAGGAGGAGGGGGGGACCGCTTTTGATGAATTAGGGGCTGAGGAGGCAGTGGAGCTGGGTGGAGTGGGTGAGTTGGACACAGCTGACGAGGTGTCAAAACGGGCATAGTGTTGGGACAGTCTTTGACAAAGGGCTTTGTCATCCTGACCTTTAGAAGCCTGAGGCCGATAGTTGGTGATTTGCCTCAGTCCTCTCCACACAGAAGCCGAGTCATTAGCAGTGAACTGCTGCTGGAGTCTCTCAGAATATACAGATTTAGCTCTCCTCAGCTCTCTGTTAAACCGATATTTGACCTCCCTGTAGCAGTCCCTGTCTCCACTTTTCAACGCTGCTTCCTTCTCCTTCCTGATCCGTCTGAGCTTAGCTGTGAACCAAGGCTTGTCATTAGAATATCTTATCCTGGTGCGCGATGGGAGAATGTGCTCTTCACAGAAGTTGATATATGAGTTCACAGTGTATGTGTACTCATTAAGATCATGTGTGGCTCTTTTAAACATGTCCCAGTCAGTTATTTCCATGCATGTGTTCAGTTTCTCTCCAGCTTCACTGGTCAATTTCTTTGTGGTGGTCACCACAGGTTTAGTGAGTTTCAGTCTTTGTTTGTATGTGGGGATGAGGTGAACCATCACGTGATCAGATAGTCCCAGCGCTGCGCGGGGAACAGCGCGATATGCATCTTTCACTGTGGTGTAACAGTGATCCAGCGTGTTATTTCCTCTGGTTGGACATTTAATACACTGTTTGTAGCGGGGGAGCTCGTGACTCAGATTGCTCTGGTTAAAATCGCCCACCACGATAACCAGGGAGTCTGGAAAGTTCCGCTCCGTAAGTTGGATGTGATCTGCGAGCACGCGCTGAGCTTCGCGCGTGTCCGCGTCAGGAGGGGCGTACACAGCGACGAGAATGAATGAGGCAAACTCCCGCGGGGAATAAAATGGCTTGCAGTTAATGAAAAGAAATTCCAGGGCGGGAGAACAGTGTTTGGAAATCACCGTTACATCAGAGCACCAGCTGTTGTTAATATAGAAGCACACTCCTCCTCCGATAGACTTACCGGACAGCTCTGTGACGCGGTCAGCACGAATCAGCTGGAAACCCTCGAGGCTGATCGCGCTATCTGGAATGTTCTCATTAAGCCAGGTCTCAGAGAAGCAGATGACAGACGAGGAAGCGAGGTCCTTGAAACGCATCAGCAGTCTTAATTCTTCTACCTTGTTCAGGAGAGAATTGGCATTGGATAGAAATATGCCAGGCAAGGCTGTTCGCGAGCCTCTTTTTCGTAGCCGAGCGAGAATCCCTCCTCTCTTCCCTCTTTTCCGCCGTCTTGCTTTTTTGGCCAAACAATGGATCAGATAAGCGGCAGGAGCTAAAAAAACTGGAAGAAGGTCCATGGGGGTGAGAGTCCTGATATTTAGTAGTTCTCCACGGGTGTATGAACCGGCAGATGCACAATCAGTGAACAAAAACAGACAAATTATAAAAATTAAAGGGCAGCGATACACCATGGCGGCCGCTGTGGGCGCCATCTTGTTAAGCGGTTACTATTCAAGACAAATCTAAGACAGAATGTCACAGAGAGAAAAAAAAAAAAAAAAAAAAAACTAAGCAACAACACAACACAGGCTGGATATGTCAATCCTTATGTGAGTTTACATGTCGTCTGGTAAATATGTTTGGAGTACTTCTTCTTCTTCTTCTTCTCTGCAATGCTCCGTACTGTGGGTGTTTATATATTTACATATTTATTCCATCTAGCTACAATGCTCTGCACTGTGTGTTCATATATTCATATATTTATTCCATCCAGCTACAATGCTCTGCACTGTGTGTCTGTGTGTGTGTGTGTGTATATATATATTTTATAGTAATATGTACATATGTATATTAGCTGCTCTTGCTTGCTTGTTTTTTTTTTTTTTGCCTTCTGATTGTTGCTCTGAGTGTTGCTATCCCTGTGCTGTTGCAATCCTGGAATTTCCCCGTTGTGGGACTAATAAAGGCTTATCTTATCTTATCTTCTTCCTTTAGTTTTTGTTTAAATTGTCCAAGCGTTGTACATGATTTTAATTCAGGTCCATAATCGTTCCATAATCTGACTCCTTGCACTGAAATACAGTGTTGCTTGGTGGTTGTTCTCACTGTAGGCTTTTGAAATATACATGTTCCTCTGAAGTGATATCGTTTCTCCCTTGTTTGGAACAACTTTTGGATATTTGCAGGCAGTGATAAATTCTTCACTTTGAACAGTATTATTGCGGTTTTAAAGTCAACCAGATCTTTCAACTTGAGAGTTTTTTGTTTAAGAAAAAGTGGGTTTGTTGGTTCCCTGTAAGCTGCTTTGTTTATTATTCTAATAGCTCTCTTTTGAAGCATAAAGAGTGGATATATGTTTGTTTTGTGTGTATTTCCCCATACTTCATTACAATATGTCATGTATGGGAGTATTAATGAATGATACAAGGTGTATAGTGTGGGTTGATTCAGCAAATATTTCACTCTGTGTAATATTGCAATTGATTTGGAAACTTTACCTTTAATATAATTAATATGTGACTTCCAACACAGTTTGTTATCAATTATTACTCCAAGGAATTTAGTTTCAGATACCCTTTCAATCTCTACACCATTTACACTGAGTTTGGGTACTGGATTGTTGTGATGGTTGTTAAAGACTATAAATTTTGTCTTACTTAAATTGAGCGTTAATTTGTTTGAAGCAAACCACAGTTTAAGCTTTCCTAATTCCTTCCCGAGTGTATCCAGAAGTTGTTCCAAATTGTTTCCACTGCATAGCAGATTAGTGTCATCGGCAAACAATATTAAGTCCATTTTTTCTGAGACTTTACATATATCGTTTATATACATATTGAATAATAATGGTCCCAAAACTGAACCCTGTGGGACTCCACAGGTGACCTTCAGCAACTCTGAGTTTTTGTTGCGAACACTAACTAACTAACTAACTAACTAACTAACCTGCACTTATATAGCGCTTTTCTAGTCACAAAGACCACTCAAAGCGCTTTCATTAATACTAACCCTCTATTCTAAGGGCCTATAGGAAACAGATATCTAGGGACAATTTAGAACAGCCAATTAACCTAACATGCATGTTTTTGGCATGTGGGAGGAAACCGGAGAAATCCCGGAGTAAACCCACGCAACACGGGGAGAACATGCAAACTCCACACAGATCACTGTTGGTCGGGGGCTGGGATCGAACCCACGATCCCACGATCCCCACAATCCCCCGGCCAAGGGTAAACTGTGCTGCCGCAGTGCTAACTACTGCGCCACCGTGCAGCCGACATACATACTGATATCTATTCTTTAAGTAACTACTTAACCAGGACAGTGCTACCCCTCTAATACCAGAATTTTGTAGTTTCTTTAATAATAAATTATGATCTACTGTATCAAATGCTTTTTTAAGATCTAGGAATACTCCAACTGAATACTCTTTATTTTCAATGGCTGTTGATATTTTTTCTGTAAATTCCATTAGGGCATATGCAGTTGTCCTCTTGTGTCTGAACCCATATTGCTGCTCACATAATAAATCATTCTTCAGTATGAAGTTGTCAATTCTTTCATAGAATATTTTTTCAAGTATCTTGGAAAATTGCGGTAATAGTGAAATTGGTCTATAGTTTGAGAGTTCCCCTCTGTCGCCCGTCTTGTATATCGGAATTACTTTAGCTATTTTCATTGCATTGGGAAATATACCTGATTGGAGAGACAGGTTGCAGATATACGTCAGTGGTTTTACTATGCATTCGATAACAGTTTTGACTAGTAGCATGTCGATACCATCACAGTCAGTAGATGTTTTACTTTTGAATGATTTAACAATTTCAATTACCTCTCTTTCGTCTGTGTTCTTTATGAAGATGGAGTCTTTTACAGCAGTGTTATTGCATATTGAATCACCTGTTGGCACCGTAGTGGGTATTTCTCGTGCCAGTTTAGGTCCAATGTTAACCAAAAAATTATTAAATTCATCTGCAGGTGAAGCAATATTCACACTCTGAGTCGTTTTATTACTTTTTGGAATATTAGTTGGGTAGCTTGTATTTCTGCTTTTATTTCCAAGGATACTGTTGAGTATTGTCCATGTATTTTTAATATTGTCTCTGTTTTTCTCCAGTTCTTTACTGTAATAGTCTCTTTTACTACATCTTATTATATATGTTAACTTATTTTTGTATGTTTTATACCGCTGCTCTGCTTCTTTTGTTCTTTTCTTTAGGAAAGCTTTATATAATATTTTTTTTCTTTTTACACGCCTTTTGTAGTCCTTTGGTTAACCATGGCTTATTAGCAAATTTGTGTTTAAGCTTTTTTATTACTAATGGGCAGTTTTTTTCATAAAGAGTGGTTACAATGTTTATAAATGTGTCATAGGCTTCATTTACATCAGATACATAGACTTCTGTCCAGTCTTGCTTCAGCAAGTCCTCTTTAAGAGAACTGATTGCATTTGGTGATTTGTGTCTGAACGATTTTGAAGTTATTTCTGCGTTGGGCCCCGTGTGGCCATGGATAAGTGCAAAGGTTGGCAAGTGGTCACTTATATCATTTATCAATAATCCACTTTCTATTTTCTTATCGAAAACATTGACAAACAGGTTGTCAATAAGTGTAGCAGAGTGAACTGTGATTCTACTGGGATGTGTTATTGTGGGATATAGACTCATGCTGTACATAGAGTTCATGAACTCTGTAACTACATTTTGTTGATGAGGATTCAGTAAGTCAATATTGAAATCTCCACAAATTGCTACCATTTTCTTACTAGTAATATTATTGTACAGCTCGACTAATTTATCTCTGAATGTCTCAATGCAATTTCCCGGCGTTCTATATATGCAGCTTATGATTAGATTTTTTGTTTTGTCTAGGTCAATCTCAACCGTAACACATTCCAAAATCCCTGCTAGTGCTAAGGACATTTCATTTACAAGCTTACACCGGTACAGGTCATCAATATGATGACCTGTACCATATAATGCTCATCTGGATGCCAGTTAAGATTTTGTTCACTGTCATTGAATAGTGTGGAATGATGGAGAGTTGGATTTCTCCGTTGTACTTGGCTTTATGAACAGCTCAGCACCAGCATCCAGCATCCAGCATCTAGTATCTAGCATGAGGACGTGTGCTTTTTACACTTCCTGTCAACAACCCTTTCAGTGTAAAAGCCTAACAGTAGTAGAAATTACTGTGACCATTAACATTACTTCTACTTAATATAAATCATATTATGACATCTCACTCTCCTTTTTTATGTTATTTCTAATAACACAAGGTGCATTTAACAGTATTTAATAAACCATAATAAACAATATACCACCAGAAAATATTTCAAGTAGGCTTTCTTTACAAGCATCAAATGAATGAATGAATCTTTATTTCGGATAGATTAAAAATAAAGATTAAAAAGAAACAGAATAATATAACAAAGGCAAAAAAATCCAACAAGGTCAAATTAAACAGTAGAACGAAATTGTGTTTCTCCTATCTACAGTGTTAATCACTCACACCCCATGTGTAGAATCAGAGGGCCACTGCCATGCAAGGCACCGCCACAGATTTCCCTCCTCCATTCCATTTTTGCTGAGCACCAAGCTGGACGGCAGGAAGTTCCTCTTTTATATGGTCTTCGGCATGACCCGGCCGGGATTTGAACCCCTGCCTCCCGGGTGTGGGGCGGATGCTCTACCAACTGAGCCACCACTCTGGTAAGATAAGATGCATCCTTAGCAGTTTATGTTTTTTTCTCTCTTTTCCTAGTAAACACATTTGCCTAGTAAACATTTCTCCCAGAACTGAGATAATCATGTAAACAAACTAAAAGTGCAATAACTGTAATCATGCCATTTCTAACTCAAAATGCAATTTCCTTAACTTAAATCTCACCAAATCTTGCAACATATACTGTATGTCACTCTTGAAGTCAAATAATGCATTGCAATATTTCTGTTACTGCATCCATAAAACAACATGGAGATTACAGTCAGCATACATCTTTTCCATTTTTTTTTTTTTTTTTTGTCTTTACTTCCCCAATTCCCTCCCGAAGGCCATATGTTTGACACTTCAGTGTCTGTCTACAGGTCTAGCCTGTTGACTGGTTTGCATGCTCGTCCAGCTCTGGTGCGAAACTGTCCCAGTGCACGTGTGGGAGTGCGCACAAGACTTGTGATCTCATCCGGGCTAGGAGAAACGGTCTCTGGGGTGATGACACTTGCAGATTGGGAAAATCACTCCAGCATCCTCGGCTGGAGCAGGAGGGGTGTCTTGGGCAGGTTGATGAGACAGATCTGCCCGGAGATGGCAGCGGTTCCACCTCAGCACTGCTCCTTGTGATGTGTTGATGAGGTACGACCTTGGAGTGACACATTCCTTTGAAACAACTGCTGATGTTGCCCAGGCCTTTTCCTGATCCAGTTTGGTGAGGACTGTGTCACCTGGTTGAAGCGGCGGAAGAGGTTTCGCTCCATGACAGCAATTGTAATAGAAAGCTTGTTTTGGCTTCTCACCAGCATCTTTTTGTCTAACAGTCTTTCTGTTAAGCCATTTGGGCCGCAGATTCTTCTCCAGTGTCGGGAGTGTCGTTCTGATCTTTCTTCCCATTAAGAGTTCTGCTGGACTGATTCCCGTAGTAGCACAGGGAGTTGATCTATAGCACATGAGGGCTATTAATGGATCTTCTTGTCAGAGGATTCTCTTTGCAATCTGTACTGCTCTCTCCGCATGATCATTTCCCTGAGGATGATGAGGACTAGATGTGATGCGTCTGAAGTCTAGCTGCCTTGCCAGCTCCTGAAATTCTGCGCTGGAGAATTGAGGGCCATTGTCAGTCACCACCTCATCCGGGATCCCAAACCTTGCAAAGGTTGCTTTGAGTCTCTGAATAACCTGAGTGCTGGTAGTGGACAGTAGTTGTAGCACTTCAAGGAACCGTGAGTAGTAGTCAGATATGACAAGGTAATTGTTTTTATTGTGATCACAGAGGTCGAGGGCTATTCTTTTCCACAGATGATCGGATAGAGGTGTGGAGATAAGTGGCTCCTTTTGTTGGGCCCGCTTCTGTTCTTGGCAGGTGTAGCATGACATCACTGTGTTTTTAAGTTCTGCAGAGAGTCCCGACCACCACACTGATGACTTTGCCCTGTCTCTACACTTAGTCAGCCCCTAATGTCCATCATGTATTTTTTTCAAGATGTTGGCTCTCAGTGACTGTGGAATGACAATCCTGCTCCCACGTATGAGCAAGCCATCAGCCTCTGATACCTCATTTTTCACCTTTATGTATGCTTGGGTGTTCAGTGGGACATTCCCATTATGTTCCGGCCATCCTGTTCTCATGAGTTTGATGACAGTCTGCAGATCGATGTCGGCTGCGGTGGCCATTTTGATGCTCTCCATTCTGCTTGGGGATGCTGGAATGCCCTGTATCACTGAGGCTACATAGCATTCCACTTCACTGTATGTGTCAGTCTCTTCCTTTGTGTAAGTGTGTGGGCTTTGGGACAGGGTATCAGCAATGAAGAGGGTTTTCCCAGGAACATATTCAGCCACTGGTTTGTACCTCATGAGTCTCATTAGAAGACGTTGACATCTCAGGGGAATGTTGTTGAGGTTCCTATTGTTGATAAGTGGCACTAATGGCTTGTGGTCCATCTCAAGTCTGCACTGATCCAAGCCACAGAGGTTTTTGTCAAACTTTTCACAGGCCCATACGCCAGCCAGATACTCTTTCTCTATCTGGGCGTAGCGTGTTTTGGCTTCTGAGAGACGCTTGGAGCAGTATGCTACCGTCTTCCATTCTTCCGCTTAGAGTTGGAGTAGCACAGCTCCCAGTCCATAACTGCTGGTGTTGGCAGACACAGCTGTGGGCCTTGTGACATCATAAAAAGATAGAACTGGAGAATTTGTCAGCATTCTTTTAATGTCTTCAAAAGCTGACTGCTGTGAATGGCCCCAAACCCAAATGTTCTTGCTCTTTAGAAGGTCTTACAATGGTTGCCCCACTGTTGCGAGTGCTGGGACAAACCTTCCTAGATAATTCACCATGCCAAGAACTCTTTTAAGCTCCTGCATATTTCCAGGCGGCAACAGCTGGTGAATGGCCTTCACTTTGTTGGGGTCTCGCCTGACCCCTGACCGGTCGATGAGATGACCCAGGAAGCGAAGTTGGCTCTGTCTGAGAGCGCATTTCTCTTTGTTGAGCTTCAAGCCTGCTGACTCGATGCACTGCAACACCTTTTCGAGTCGGGCATCATGTTGCTCCATCGACGTCCCGTAGACTAGAATGTCATCTATGAAGACTTCCACGCCTTCCAATCCTTCCAGAGTCTTCAGCATCTTCCGCTGGAAAATCTCTGGTGCACTTGTTATGCCAAAGGGTAATCTCTTGAAACAGTATCTGCCGAATGGTGTTATAAACGTTGCCAGTCTGCAGCTGTCTGGATGCAGAGGAATCTGACAGAATCCACTGGCTGTGTCGAGGGAGGAGAACACTGTAGCTCCACTCAGCTTGGCTGTTATCTCATCTGGGGTTGGCAGGATGTAGTGTTCTCTTTTTACTGACTTGTTCAATTTTGTCAGCTCAACACAGATCCTGGCTTTTCCTGTGTTCTTTTTCAGAACTGGAACCATGGGTGCACACCATTCCGTAGGTTGGGTCACTGGTTCGATGACGCCATTGTCCTCCATCCTTTTTAGTTCCTCTTTAACTTTCTGCAGCATGGGAAAGGGCACACGGCATGCAGTGTGCACAGCATATGGAACAGCATCGTCCTTTAGCTCAATTTTGTACTAGTTCAATTTGTAGTGTACCATGCTCACCGTAGGCTTGCAAATGGCTGGTGTGTAGTTTTACCTCATCTACTTGCCTCACCAGATTAATCCTCACTGATAAGGTCTGGCTGAGTAAATTGTTGACTCTGTGTCCACAGACTACATAAGCTGTGAGTGGGTAGCCCTTTCCTTTGTGACTGACTGTTGCATTGAATTGGCCCAGACACAACAGCTCAACTCCAGGGCTGTCGAGAGGGATATCAGGTGGTGCTAGTGTTCTCTCAGGAGTGAGGGTGTGAAATGTGTCCTCATTTATGATGGTGATATCAGCTTCTGTGTCAATCTTGAATTCCATTGGAATGGAATCTACATATAGCAACACAGTCCACTGTTCACTTTCCTCACTAGCATCACACACTGAACCCAGAAAATAAGAGGTCTGCTCCGCTCTCTCAGTCTCTGTGACCTCGTTCACTGACCTGCTGTTCTTGCATACTCTGGCCCAGTGTTCCATTTTATGACAGTTGTTCAGGTTCAGGTTCAGGTTCAGGTTACTTTATTTGTACCCGTAGGTAGATTTGTTTTGCAGTCAGGTGACATCCATATTTACAAACCACAATTACATTCAACATAAACACAAACACAGGCACACATGAAGCTGACTAGCAACATGATAATAATAATAATAATAATAATAATAATAATAATAATAATAATAATAATAATAATAATAGTTGTGACATGTAGCTTTCCCTGCAGGACACTTTTCATCTCTGTTATGTTGTCTCTTCCCACATTTGCCACATCTCCTATCATTTCCTCCCCATTTTCTGTCTTTTGACTTGCCTTGTTGTTGCTGTTGTGTTCTCTGGTTTGTGTTTTTCCATTTAAACTGCACCTCATGTACTGATCCCAGCTTGTCTCCCTGCAACTCAAACAGTTACCAAAGCCACAAATCTTGTTGAAAACTTACAAACCTGGAAAATAATAATAATAATAATAATAATAATAATAATAATAATAATAATAATAATAATAATATTTAAAAAATGAGAAAAAAGTTACACATTTATGTGAAAAATGGAAAATTTCTTTAAGAAACAAATTACATTTATCAGGAAATGGTAGTAAAGGTTAAAATAATCTCTAAAGTACCCTCTAGAGCGGCTAGAATGAGAAAAAGTTTCCTTTTGTCTGCCCCGAAAAACAAACAAACAACTGTGGGCACTTTTTGGTGGCACTCTGAGGATGTGTCATGTAAGGAAAGAAAATCTGATGAGGTGTCATAATGAATGCCCATCCTATGGAGAAAGTCTGATGCCATAGGGCGTGCCCCTCCAATGGAAAAGGGTACCATTACAAAATGACCTTCATGCTGCTGTGCATCGCTGTCCCAAAAGGTGCCCCTTCCAGTTGAAAAGATGACATGCAGAGATGTTAGAGGCACTCCTGCAGAAACCATGACAACGTGCCCAATTAAGTGTTCCTCTAATAGTGACGCACCCCTACATTCTAAAGTGAGAGGCTTCATATTTTAGGGGAAACTCTGGACGTATGAGGGAAACAAACATTAGATATAGATATACAGTCCATCCATCCATCCATCCAGCCATCCATCCATCCATCTTCTACTGCTTTTCTGGAGGTACGGGTTGCAGAGGCAGCAGTTCAAGCAGAAAAGCCCAGAATTCCCTCTCCCCCGCCACCTGCTCCAATGCTTCAGAGAGTATACCAAGGCATTCCCAGGCAAGCTGGGAAACGTAGTCTCTCCAGCGAGTCCTGGGTCTGCCCCGGGGTCTCCTCCCAGAGGGACGTGCCCAAAACACTTCAAGTGGGAGGCGTCCAAGAGGCATCCTAATCAGATGCCCATACCACCTCAACTGGCTCCTCTCAATAGCCTGTTTTCCACTAGCCCAGCACACCTCAGTACGGCTCGGTTCACTTCAGTACGGCTCGGAATGCTTCTGTCTCCATTGGTGTTGTGCTTGTGCTGTGATGGTTTGTTAGGAGGTTTTAGAAGCGGGGCAGCAGCAGATTCTGAGCGAGGCGGGGCCACACTCCCGTGACGTTACGCACCCGACTGAGTCCTTATTTAGACAAAAAAGGATTCAAGGATTATTGCCTTGCTCGCTCTGTGGATTTATCTCACAATTAATTTTATCTCATAATTAAACTGCAACAACACGTCACTTTTGTTTTGAATTAACTGCCAAATGACCTAGAAATAAAGAGCTTAAACTTGTTTTTATTCATATTAAATAATGAGACGTGGCACACTGGCCTACACCAAATTATTATTTTTTACATCCTAGGGCATTTTGGATGTACTGAATTAAAAAAAAATCATGTTTTTCACCTTCAGGTCAACGTTTGGAACAACAGTATTATTATTTTCCGTTTAGATGATGCTACACTCCTTCTAAAGTATTGTAATTCTCTGAATTTGGAATGCCGATAGAACATTCAATTTACATATACTTACTTTTTTACATTGACTTGTAAGCTTGATCAGTCTCTCCTGCTGCATTTTAAAGTCCAACTGTGCAACTTCTTATAAGTTAACATAAAAAATGTACCCAAAGTTTAGAACTGGATCATGTGGGGCTAATTTTTTATGATATTTCAATAAAAAGAACAGAAAGCTTACAAAAACATTTGTTTTTTGGTCTAGTTAAAAATTACATTACCTTTACAATGGTTGACCCTGACAGGAAGATCAGTATCATTTTGATCAGATTAGGCAATGGAATTTCTATGAAATTATACTGTTTTATAATTCAGTGTTATAACAGACAAACCACACTTTCCAAAACAATTCCATTTTATTATATACAAAATATTAAAAGAAAAAAAAAACTTTGCAACACAACATGAAGGTTAATCGACATTTTATACACGCCGACCACTGAGTCTCTACACCAGCTTCCCAAACTGGGTCACGACTCGGCTGAATGAAGCGTCTCTGCCAGCTGTGGGTCAGGAAGGCTCGGTTGAATAATCCGGACGGGCTGTCGCGGCGGACGCGTGGGATGATTCTACAAGGAAAATGCACACAATAAAATACAGCACAATAGTTTTTAACAAGAATACATAAGCTTATTTCAGCGTATTGTTCACATGAATAATTAAAATAAAAGCTTGAGTCCGCAGTGTGCTGCAATTAAGCAGCGATCATCATCCACAAATGAACAGCTTTTTTATTGCATAAATAAACTGAGCGTCTTACCGAATATATTTGCGAAAAAACGCACAATAAAAAAAAATTAAAACTCACCGTTAAAGGACTCCGATGTCGAGACCTCCCGGTATATTTTTTCATTCCGGGCAGCTCCGTCTAACTCGCGCTGAATACGTTCGTCTGACAATGCAGTGAGCAGACACTGCAGCTCCTTACTGGTCCATGGAACACCCTTATTACGCGAAGCCATTTTTGATAGAGAATAAATGAAAATAGCACAGCAATACACTGAAAGGAACCGCCAACAGTGGTTGCGTGCTGAGTAAAGGCAGTCGTGAAGATTCTTTTTTTTTTTTTTCAAAAACTTTATTGAGAAGGTCGTGAAGATTTGGTAGATGAGGAGGAGGAGAGGGGCGGTTCCAACCTGACCAATCAGCGCCGGTTACGACCTGACCAATCAGCGGCGACCAGTCTGTTAACGTCACAACACGGCACAGCTCAGCACTGCTGTACCCTGCCCTTCAGCGGGGCTGAGAATTGCGGCTGTTAAACCGTGTTGGGGCTTGTGGAAAAGCGTACAAAGCGTGCTGAGCCGTCCCGTGTCGCGCTAAAGCGTGCTAGTGGAAAAGGCCCTAATGTGGAGGAGCAGCGGTTCTACTCTGAGCCTCACCCGGATGACTGAGCTCATCACCCTGTCTCTGAGGGTGAGTCCAGCAATCCTATGGAGAAAGATCATTTCAGCTGCTTGTATCCGCGATCTCGTTCTTTCGGTTATTACCCAAAACTCATGACCATAGGTGAAAGTAGGAACATAGATTGACTGGTAAATTGACAGCTTTGCCTTAGAGCTCAGCTCCCTCTTCACCACAAAAGACCAGTACAACGTCCGCATCGCTGCAGATGCTGCTCTGATGCTGACATAATTCTGGACCCAGGGGACAGAAGACAAACTCGAGGGAATTACAATTATCCTTTTATTAGTAACCCGTGTCTTGTGAATGTGTGCGTGTATGTACTGTGTGGTGAGTGTAGTGTAGGACTCATGCTGGGGGAGAGCTGGACTCCGTTCGGCCTGGCAACCCTATGGAGATAAAGCAGAGATGTTAACTCAGCACCAGCGCTAAAGGTGTAATAATGACAGCAGCTTACTTTTGCAGATGGTGGTGGTGGACTCAGGTTTGCCTTGAGGGTGACAGACAGGGAGACAACATCTGGCTCTGTGCAGGGAGGAGTGTGAGTTACCCTGATGCTGGAGTGGAGCTGAACCGCCACCGGGGAGAGAGAATCCCCCGCCAGGGAGATCCACCTGTGCACAGGGGAGATGAACTTGACAAGATAAGTTGAAGTTACGTTTACGTGCGGCGACGCATTGCACTTGGTTAGGAGATGAGCCAGAATGTGGCTGTAGACGAGAGACGTGTCCTCGGGAGTTTGACAGACGGCTCCGTACTGAGTCACAGGCAGGTCCGGCTCTTAAAGCCCGCTGACAATTGCCAGCAGGTGTGCGTGCAGCTGAGACTGATGATGGCCCTGTGGGGGCCATGACAGTACTTCCCCCTTTAGAGGTGCCTCCTTGCACCTGCCCTATCTTACCCGAGTGCTCCGGTGAAAGTCCCTGATGAGTTGTTTGTCGAGGACAAATGACGGACGTACCCAGGACCTCCACTCGGGGCCATACCCCTCCCAGTCCACCAGGTATTGCAGGCCGCGACCCCGGCAGCGGACGTCCAGGATGGCATTGACTCCCCGCGCCGAATCGCCATCTATCACCACTGGTGGAGGTGGAGTCTTGGGAGGTGGACAGAGAGGACTGGAGCAGACGGGCTTCACCTTTGAGACATGGAAGGTCGGACAGATGTGGAGGGAGGCGGGGAGAGCTAGGCAAACAGCCACAGGGTCAATCACACAAACAATGGGATAAGGCCCGATAAAACGCTGGGCCAGCTTTTGCCTCTCAGCCTTCAAATTAATATTTCATGTTGACAGACATACCTGCTCACCCACCTCGTACTCGGGAGCCGGTCTCCTGCTGTGGTTAGCCATCCTGGTGTTACGCTCGGTGGTCCGAAGGAGAACTCTGCGGGTGGTGGTCCAGAGCCGGCGGCAGTGCCTGACATAAGCATGGACAGAAGGCACCGCCACCTCCTTCTCCTCCTCCGGAAACAATGGGGGGTCATACCCTAAAGACGCCCTGAAGGGGGACATCCCAATCGCCAAGGAAACCCTAGAGTTATGGGCGTACTCGATCCACGGCAGGTGGCTGCTCCAAGAAGATGGGCTGGAGGCGATGATGCAGTGTAGGGTGGCCTCCAGCTCTTGATTCGTCCGTTCTCACTGCCCATTGCTCTGCAAGTGGTATCCAGACGACAGGCTTACCGTTGACCCCAGTGCATGACAGAACGCCCTCCAAACCTGGGACACGAATTGGGGCCCACGATCAGAGACGACATCAGTGGGGATCCCATGGAGGCGTATGGCCTGCTGCACCAATAGGTCCGCTGTCTCCCGTGCCATTGGTAACCCCTGGAGGGTAACAAAGTGGGCAGCCTTGGAGAAATGATCATTGATGGTAAGGACCATAGTGAAGTGGTTAGATGGCGGGAGGCCCGTCACAAAATACAGGGCGATGTGTGACCAGGGGCGACTGGGGACCAGCAGGGGATAGAGGAACCTGGCCGGTGGAGAGGAAGACGACTTTCCGGTGGCGCACTGAGCGCAGGCCCGGATGTAGCCAGTGACGTCCCTTCGTAGCCCCAGCCACCAGAACGACCTCTGAAGAAGTTCACCCATGCGGGACACCCCTGGATGGCATGCAAATTTCGAGGCATGGGTCCACTGAATGACCTCACCCCGGACCGATGTGGGAACAAACAGACGCTCCGAGGGGCCACCTACAGGATCGGGCTCAGCCTTCTGTGCCTTCACGACCTTCTCCCTGATGTCCCACGCGAGGGCGCCCACGACACAGGATGGAGGAAGGATGGTCTGCTCCCGATCTTCTGATACCTCCGCCGAGAATTGCCTGGAGAGGGTGTCCGGTTTGGCGTTCTTGTTCCCGGGGCGATAGATGATCGTGAAGTCGAACCGACCAAAGAACAGGACCAGCGGGCCTGTCGGGAATTCAACCACTTAGCAGTCCTCAGATATTCTAAGTTTTTGTGGTCGGTCCAAACTACAAAAGGCTGGGCAGCCCCCTCCAACAAGTGGCGCCACTCCTCCAATGCGAGTTTCACCACCAGGAGCTCCCTGTCACCAATGTTGTAGTTTCTTTCTGCCGGGGACAAGCGGTGCGAGAAGAAGGCGCAAGGGCGGACCACCCAATCTATTGGGGAGCTCTGGGATAGCACTGCCCCCACCCTGGAGTCCGATGCATCCACCTCGACCAAGCACTGGAGGGCCGGGTCCACCTGCGTGAGGCTGCTGGACAATGAGAACTCCCTCTTGAGGGCGCCAAGCGCTGCTGCAGCCTCCTCCATCCAGCGGAAGGGAACCTTTGGGGATATGAGACAGGTCAGAGGGCGGTCAACCATGCTATAACTGGGCACAAAGTAGAGATAAAACTTGTCAAATCCCAGGAACTGCTGGAGTTCCTTCCTGGACGGGGGAGGGGGGGTGCAATCCACCACCGCCTTGACCTTGATCAGGTCGGGGAGAACCTGGTTGTGGGAGATCACAAAGCCAAGAAATGAAGTCTTGTTAGTGTGGAACTCGCATTTCTCGGCCTTCACGAACAGTTTGTTCCCCAGGAGTCGTTGAAGGACCCATCTCACGTGCACCCGGGGCTCCTCTAATGATCAAGAAAAGATGAGGATGTCGTCCAGATAGACGAAGACAAAGGTGCCCAGGAAATCCCAGAGAACGTCATTTATCAGGCGCTGGAAGACGGCCGGCGCGTTGGTCAGTCCAAACGGCATCACCAGGTATTCGAACGCTTGGGGTCAGGAATCTCGTCTTCCACTCATCTCCCTCCTTAATCTGCATGAGATGGTACACGTTGCGGAGGTCGAGTTTGGTGAACCAAGAGGCCTCCTTGAGGGAGTCAAAAGCCATGTCCATGAGGGGCAGGGTGTACTTATCCTTCACCGTGATGTCATTGAGCCCCCTGAAATTGATACATGGCCGCAGGGAGCCATCCTTCTTGCCAACGAAGAAGAATCCTGCTGACCCACCTTGTACTCGGGAGCCGGTCTCCTGCGGTGGTTAGCCATCCTGGTGTTACGATCGGTGGTCTGAAGGAGAACTCTGCGAGTGGGGGTCCAGAGCCGGCTGCAGCGCCTGACATGAGCATGGACAGAAGGCACCGCCACCTCCTTCTCCTCCTCCGGAAACAATGGGGGGTCATACCTTAAGGACGCCCTGAAGGGGGACATCCCAATCGCCGAGGAAATCGTAGAGCTATGGGCGTACTCGATCCATGGCAGGTGGCTGCTCCAAGAAGATGGGCTGGAGGCGATGATGCAGCGTAGGGTGTCCTCTAGCTCTTGATTCGCCCGTTCGCACTGCCCATTGCTCTGCAAGTGGTATCCAGACGACAGGCTTACCTTTGACCCCAGTGCATGACAGAACGACCTCCAAACCTGGGACATGAATTGGGGCTCACTATCAGAGACGACATCAGTGGGGATCTCATGGAGGCGTATGACGTGCTGCACCAATAGGTCCGCTGTCTCCCGTGCCGCTGGCAACCCCTGGAGGGTAATAGTGGGCAGCCTTGGAGAAATGATCAAATGGACCATAGTGAAGTGGTTAGACGGCGGGAGGCCCGTCACAAAATCCAGGGCGATGTCTGACCAGGGGCGACTGGGGACCGGCGGGACACCCCTGGATGGCATGCAAATTTCGAGGCATGGGCTCACTGAATGACCTCACCCCAGACCAATGTGGAAACAAACAGACGCTCCGAGGGGCCACCTACAGGATCGGGCTCAGCCTCCTGCGCCTTCACGACCTTCTCCCTGATGACCCACGCGAGGGCGCCAACGACACAGGATGGAGGAAGGATGGTCTGCTCCCGGTCTTCTTATACCTCTGCCGAAAATTGCCTGGAGAGGGCGTCCGGTTTGGCGTTCTTGTTCCTGGGGCGGTAGGTGATCGTGAAGTTGAACCAACCAAAGAACAGGGACCAGCGGGCCTGTTGGGAACTCAACCGCTTAGCAGTCGTCAGATATTCTAAGTTTTTGTGGTCAGTCCAAACTACAAAAGGTTGGGCCGCCCCCTCCAACCAGTGGCGCCACTCCTCCAACGTAAGTTTCACCACCAGGAGCTCCCTGTCGCTGATGTTGTAGTTTCTTTCTGCCGGGGACAAGTGGTGCGAGCAGAAGGTGCAGGGGCGGACAACCCAATCTATTGGGGAGCTCTGAGAGAGCACTGCCCCCACCCAGGAGTCCGATGCATCCACCTCAACCAAGCACTGGAGGGCTGGGTCCACCTGCGTGAGGACGCGGGACAATGAGAACTCCCTCTTGAGGGCGCCAAGCGCTGCTGCAGCCTCCTCCGTCCAGCGGAAGGGAATCTTTGGGGACGTGAGACAGGTCAGAGGGCGGTCAACCATGCTATACCTGGGCACAAAGTGGCGATAAAAATTGTCAAATCCCAGGAACTGCTGGAGTTGCTTCCTGGATGGGGGAGGGTCCACCACCACCTTGACCTTGACCGGGTCGGGGAGAACCTGGTTGTGTGAGATCACAAAGCCGAGAAATGAAGTCTTGTTGTTGTGGAACTCGCATTTCTCGGCCTTCACGAACAGTTTGTTCCCCAGGAGTCGTTGAAGGATCCGTCTCACGTGCACCCGGTGCTCCTCTAATGATCAAGAGAAGATGAGGATGTCGTCCAGGTAGACAAAGACAAAGGTGCCCAGGAAATCCCAGGGAACGTCATTTATCAGGCACTGGAAGATGGCCGGCGCGTTGGTCAGCCCAAACGGCATCACCAGGTATTCAAAATGGCCGCTTGGGGTCCGGAATCCCGTCTTCCACTCATCTCCCTCCTTAATCTGCACAAGATGGTACGCATTGCGGAGGTCGAGCTTGGTGAACCAAGAGGTCTCCTGGAGGGAGTCGAAAGCCATTTCCATGAGGGGCAGGGTGTATTTATCCTTCACTATGATGTCATTGAGCACCCTGAAATCGATACATGGCCGCAGGGAGCCATCCTTCTTGCCGACGAAGAAGAATCCTGCCCCCACCGCCGAAGAGGACGGACGAATGATACCCGAGCTGAGCAACTCCTTAACCACTTGCACTCCGGGCAATTTTCCTAAAAATGCCAAAAAAAAATGTGCCCAAAGTAAATCGAAAGCTGTTATTCAACCCTTTGCAGCATCTTCATGGGGTTGGTCTCATTTAAAAGAAAACACTTTGAATTTTTTGGCAAAAAAAACATAATCTCTCTACGTGCTCCGGCCACTGAGTTACAGTCATCTAAACATACTGAACTTGAAGAAAAAAAATTTGGACACAGTGTTTTTTTGGATACAAATGCTTGTAAATAACACACAGCTGTCCGATCCGGCTGGAAAATGCAACAGAAATGTAGAACCAAGTGTTATCCAGCTGAGATCCAAATTTGGTAACAATACCACAAAAAATGAATATTTTACACAGCTTTATTCTCAGGTAGTTCCCAGGCGTTATGGAACTGTGCCAAATTGTGCCAAATGGCACAGTTTGGAAAAACGTCTGTAACTTTTGAATAATTCAATGTAGAATCTTCATTTTAGGCTCTAATGAAAGGTCACACTCAGGGCTGTGTCTGTGTGTGTGTGTGTGTGTGGGCGGGGGGTCGTCCCCCCCCCCCCCGCTACCGAGGACCAAATTCTGCCCTCGCTACATGACGGAATACACTCTTTTTTCTTTTTTTTTTTTTTCCTTGCATGTTTTCACAGCGCCCCCCCCCCCCTCGCTACTGTGTGTGTGTGTGGGGGGGGGGGACCGTGAACGGACCGTGAACACCCCCCCTCCTCGCTACAGAAGAGGGCTATCGCTCCATGATGGAATAGACTGATATGCTTCCTCCCGCGGACCGGGGAGCGTTCGGACCGTGCCCCCCCCCCCCGCTTCTCTTCTGCAGCGGGGGGGGGGAAGGGCGTTCACGGTCCGAACACGGCAAATGAACCGTTTATCGCGGCGCACGCACTTCGTGCGCAGTACAGTTGTTGTTTACCGATCGGTCAAAAGTCATTTTTGGATTACAGTTTTCAGGGATAAATAATAATTTAGCTTATAACACCTTACCTCTTCAAAGCAGCAGAGTCGTGGCGAACAGCTCTTCCCACGCGTCAGACGAACGCGACGCTGCTCCGCTCGTGGATCCCGATCAAAACATAATTCCATTATTGCCGTTTTGGCAAATGATTTACGACTTTTGTCGTCGGCCTCCGTCTATTCTGCTGGAATGAGTGCAGATCCCACTTGTGGGTGTTTTCCATGCTGCTGGGTGAGCCTGGGTCTGTAGTAGATTTGTACAGAGTCCTTCTGCAGCAGTAAATATCGCTTCACCCAGCCAGAATTTCTGTGCTTCAATTGGCTCCTGCGTTCACAGTAGGCGGGTCCTCCTTCCTAGATTTTCATTCATTGGCTCCTCAAGGTTTCAGAAACCCAATTCAAGGCTCTTATTAGTCGAATGAGAGGTCAATCAGATGAACTAATCTGTTCGCGGCTGTGTTTGCAGATTTTTTTTTCAGTGGCGCTTGGAGGGCACACCACCTACACAATCACCATCAATATCCTTATCATGCGTCATGCGCACGAGGGCGCACGAGCGCGCTCTCGCGCGCCCTCGTGTGTCATAGGACGCAGAGACTTGCCCGCCCGCGGAACAACGGAGCGCAAGTGGTTAATGTATGTATCCATCGCCTCCCGCTGCGGAGCTGACAGGCTGTATAGATGGCTCGACGGCAGCAGGGCACCAGCCCGAAAATTAATAGCACAGTCATGGGGCGGTGGGGGGGAAGAGACAGCGCCTGCGACTTACTGAACACCACCCCCAGATCATGAAGTTCAGGTGGCACCTTGGACAGATCTGGAGGGGGGGAGGCGCGTGGGGCCAAAGACACCGACGAGGCACATGCCGCAGACTGCAGGCACGCGCTGAGGCAGAACAAACTCCAAGATGTGATGTTCCCTGTCCGCCAATCAAATGATGGATTATGCAGCCGCAGCCAGGGGTAACTCATGATTACCGGGGACGTGGAGGAAGGCAACACCAGTAGGCGTAGGTCCTCTCGGTGGTTCCCAGAAACGATCACCGACATTGGAGCGGTCTGCTGAGAGACAGTTGTTAGGGGGGCTTTGGATAGGGCTAGCAGTTTGAGCGGTGGCTGGAGAGTATGACAGGGGAGCCCTAACCGGGTTGCCAGGTCTCCAGATATAAAACTCTGCTCAGCCCCCGAGTCAATCAGTGCATTAGTGGAGTATTCAGTGTGTTTGCAAATAAATCTGATGTGCATGAGGCAGCTGGTGAGGGGTTTTGACTGAGACACGTCCGTGAGTCCCGCTACTGTGACGCACGGACCCCCTCTTTTGGCCGACTCGTGCAATTCTCCACCTCGTGTGTACTACTTCCGCAATACATACACAGCCCTAATTCCCTGCGGCGCTGTTTTTCTGCTAGCGGAATCTTGGAGCGCCCGATTACCATATCCTCCTGCCCTTCTAGTACTTCCGGTGAGGGCAGGGCCAACTGGGGTGACTGTGAGGAATGAAAAAACTGCGCGCACGAGTGGCTGGAAGCTCTTCGCTCGGCTGCTCGTTCCCTCAGCCTGTTATCCAAACTAATGGTAAGAGAAATCAGTTCATTGAGTTTCTCTGGTTTATCCAACCTAGCTAGTTCGTCTCTGAGACTGGGGCTTAGGCTACGGATAAAAATGCTGCACAACGAGGCGTCCTCCCACCCGACCTCAGCGGCTACCACCCGGAAATCGACAGCGTAGTCCGCCACGGACCTACCGTGCCAGGATGTGGCTGTAGACGAGAGACGTGTCCTAGGGAGTTTGACATATGGCTACGTGCTGAGTTATAGGCAGGTCCAGCTCTTAAAGCCCGCTGATGATTGGCAACAGGTGTGCGTGCAGCTGAGACTGATAATGGCCCAGCGGGCGCCATGACAGATCCGTCTGTTAATCTCTTGCTCCATTCTCCCCTCACTCGTGAATAAGACCCCAAGACACTTAAACTCCTCCACTTGGGGCAGGAGCCTGTCCCCAACCTGGAGAGGACAATCCATCTTTTTCCGGCTGAGGACCATGGACTTGGACTTCGAGGTACTGCTTCTCCTCCCAGCCGCTTCACACTCAGCGGCAAACCGTCCCAGCAAGAACTGTAGGTCATTGCTGGATGAAGCCAGCAGGACAACACCATCTGCAAACAAAAGAGATGAGGTCCTGTGGTCACCAAGCATGACACCCTCCGTTCCCTGGCTATAGATATACAGTATATATTTAAATGTGTGTTTTATCATAGAATACTTTTCATCTTTCAAACTAACCTAGAGTCAGTCTCTTATTATTAAGAATTATTCAAACATAGAAACATATGAAGGTATACCACAACCACCTTTAACCTCTCCCTCAACCAGAACATAGTCCACTCCTGCTTCAAAACCACAACCATCGTCCCCCTCCCCAGAAAGAGCCCACCGACCTGCCTGAATGATTACAGGCCAGTAGCACTCCCTCCAATCATCATGAAGTGCTTCGAGAGGGTGGTGCTGGCCCTCATTAAGGACAGCATACTGGATAACCTGGACCCCCTGCAGTACGCCTGCCGGCCCAACAGGTCCACCTCAGACACCATTACTGCTGCACTCCATTATTCTCTCTCCCACCTGGATAAATAAGATGGCGGCAGTGCACACGGACGCAGCGGCCCCTCTTGGCATCAGCGAGTATGAGAGTTTTGAGTGTTTTGATCTTCCCAGACATACATTCTGTAAAACTTACAACCGTGAGACCTTATTAAACATCAAGGTACTGCACGCTGCAAGAATTGCGGCGATCAGTTGTGATTTGGACATTCTACGCCAGGATGGAATTCTGGCGGAGTCCCCGTTAGAAGCTACCCGAGAGAGGAGGAGGCGTAAGCGGAGCGAACACAAGCAAAAGCGTGGAAAGAGGGCCGGGATCCATGCTAGGGTAAAGGCTAACCCCTACAGACCAGCGGTACCGTCGCTCATTCTCTCTAACGTCCGCTCCCTCGAAAACAAGCTGGACGAGCTGCGTCTGCTGAGAGAAACCCGGAGAGAGTGGAGAGACTGCTGTGTGTTTGTTTTCACTGAGACATGGCTCCACCAAAACATCCCCGACGAGGCCATTCAACTGGAAGATATGGCAATGTTCCGTGCCGACAGGGACACGGCGAGCTCCGGTAAGAGCCTGGGGGGGGGCTATGCATCTATGTTAACAAGAACTGGTGCGTCAATGCCACGTTAGTTTCTAAACACTGCTGTCCGTTGGCGGAGTTCCTTATTGTAAATTGTCGGCCACATTATTTGCTGAGGGAATTCACCAACGTGTTTGTAGCTGGTGTTTACATAGCGCCGAGCCCTAATGCTAAAGCTAATGCTAAGAAGGCACTCGGGGTACTGCACAATGCGATTAGTGAAATCCAAACTTCACACCCGGACAGTTTTGTGGTGGTTAAGATAAGATAAGATAAGATAAGCCTTTATTAGTCCCACAACGGGGAAATTCCAGGATTGCAACAGCACAGGGATAGCAACACTCAGAGCAACAATCAGAAGGCAAGAAAAAACAAGCAAGCAAGAGCAGCTAATATACATATGTACATATTACTATAAAATATATATATACACACACACACACACAGACACACAGTGCAGAGCATTGTAGCTGGATGGAATAAATATATGAATATATGAACACACAGTGCAGAGCATTGTAGCTAGATGGAATAAATATGTAAATATATAAACACCCACAGTATGGAGCATTGCAGCTAGGTGGAATAAATATGCAAGTATATAAACACAGTGCGGAGCAATGTAGCTAGATGGAATAATATGTAGATATATAAAAACACAGTGCGGAGCATTGTAGCTAGATGGAATAAATATATAGATATATAAATA
>JAJAQF010000341.1:0-24959 GCA_020510985.1 Pholidichthys leucotaenia
CTCTGCTGCCGGCCCGACCAAGGTTCTGAAATCTTGGCCATCGCAAAAGTCAGCGGCTTGTGGTCAACGAACACCGTGAAACGGCGCCCCTCCAGCCAAAACTGGAAGTGACGAACAGCCAAATGGAGGGCTAACAACTTCCTGTCGAATGCGCTGTATTTCCGCTCACTATCGCGCAAAGTCCTGCAGAAAAACGCGAGCGGCTGCCAGGCTCCAGCCACATACTGTTCAACAACCGCCCCTATGGCCACATCTGACGCGTCAGTAGTGAGCGCTATGCGGGCCGTTGGAACTGGGTGTGCTAACAACGCAGCGTTCGCCAAGGCTGTTTTGACTTCAGAGAATGCATGCTCCCGCTCGGGGGACCATTCAATTTTATTTGCGGGTTTTTGTTTTTTAAGCGCAGCGTACAATGGTTGCATGAGCTGCGCCGCGCGGGGAAGGAAACAGTTATAAAAATTCACCATTCCCAAAAACTCCTGTAACGCTTTGACCGTTTGTGGCTGGGGAAAATTTGCCACCGCGTGCATCTTGTCAGGCAGAGGAACTGCACCTTTGGGAGAGACGCGATGCCCCAAAAAATCAATCTGCGCCACCCCGAACTGACACTTCGCTGGGTTAATTATTAGCCCGTGCTCTGCCAACCTCCGGAAAACTGCCGTGAGGTGGATTTCATGTTCGTCTTCGGACGCACTGGCTACTAAAATGTCGTCCAGGTAGACGAACACGAAAGGAAGATCGCGCAACACCGCGTCCATCATGCGTTGGAAAGTCTACGCTGCGCCTTTAAGCCCAAACGGCATACGCAAAAACTCAAAAAACCCGAAAGGAGTTATTACCGCTGTTTTGGGTATGTCCTCAGCGCGTACTGGGACCCGATGATAACCGCGCACCAAGTCTATCTTAGAAAAAACACGCGTCCCCGCCAAATGAACTGAAAAATCCTGGATATGTGGGATTGGGTAGCAGTCGTGTGCTGTAGCATTGTTCAGCCTGCGAAAATCACCGCAAGGCCGCCATGAGCCATCAGTTTTAGGGACCATGTGAAGCGGTGAAGCCCAAGGGCTGTTTGAACGTCTGATGATGCCCAATTTTTCTAGGTTGGCGAATTCCTCGCGTGCTATGGCCAGTTTAGCTGAATCCAAGCGCCGAGCTTTTGCAAAAACGGGCGGTCCGGTGGTAGTAATAAAATGCTCCACCCCGTGTTTAGCCACAGTCGCCGAAAACGTTGGCACCATGAGTGCTGGAAACTGATTGAGGAGTGAGTGAAACTTACCACCTGCAGCTGTGACGTTGGCTTGTGCTGTTGGCAGAGTCACCCGCGCTGTACAGGGAATAGAGGAAAAAGAGAGTGCATTAACCAGGCGTCTGTTAACAAGATCGACCAAAAAACCATGTGAGCACAAAAAATCAGCACCTAACATGTTGAACTTGACTGTCGCTATGACGAAAGTCCACTCAAATGTACGGCCGTGGAAAGAGAGGGACAGGGTCTTCTCCCCGAAGGTCTTAATCGCCGAGCCGTTTGCTGCTGACGCTACAGGGCCACTGGAAGGCGCCAGCCGGTCAGCATAGGAAGGTGTGATGAAACTCAGCTGGGAGCCTGTGTCCACGAGGAAGTGCCTCCCCGATCGCGCGTCCCTCAGGTAGAGCAGCTTGTTCTCTTCACCAAGAGCCGCAGCTGCTACCGACTCCCGGTCTTGGCGTTTCCCGAGTGCTTGAACTGGCACGGTGGAATGCACTTGCGTGCCCTCTCGGCGAAACGGCGATGGTAAAAGCAAAGGACGTCGTCCGCTCCGCGTCTCCTGGCCTCCGCCGCTGCTGTCGTCGGTGAGTCTGGTGCTGCAGCCTCTGGCCCCCTGCCATCTCCGGATGTTGCGCCAAGTCTCAGTGACAGTTTCCTGAAGCATACAGCCTGATCAGTCCAGTCACTGCCTGAGTTCACAAGAAAGCGCTTCTGTTGCCATTACTTGATGAAATCCACACCTGTGATTCACCTGAGCTCGTGAGGTTTTCTGGTGTCACACCATGAACATTTAACCCTCTAAGGCTAAGTGACTGGACTGATCAGGCTGTATGCTTCAGGAAACTGTCACTGAGACTTGGTGTAGGATTAATGCATCAACTGCTTCCTGTGGGACAGGAAGGCCCATGACCTACTGTGGAACCTCACCCCCCCAGCCAGTCGCAGCAGATGACTGCCCCTCCCTGAGCCTGGTTCTGCTGGAGGTTTCTTCCTGCTGAAAGGGAGTTTTTCCTCTCCACCCTCACCAAGTCCTTGCTCACAGGGGATCGCCTGATTGCTGGGGTCTTTCTGCAATTGTGGCGGTTTCCCCTACAGTTGAAAGTGCTATGAGATGACTGTTGTGAAATGGTGCTATATAAATAAAGTTGAATTGGATTGAATTGAACCATCCCCCAGGCATGTGGGTATTACCACAGTTCTTCCCCCAAACTTTGTCTGCCTTTAGGATCAGTGTGAAACATCACACAAGTATATTTCTGTGTGGAAGATGGTTTAAAAAGTGGTGCCTAAATTAAAAGAATACAATGACATATTTATATTCACTAATTACTGAAATTATCTAGCTTGATATTTATTTAAATTTGGATTTTGAAAAGCCAAATATTGTTGCCAATTAAACAACATGAGCTAAGTTGAAAGCAAACCTGTGTGTAAAGTCACAGTAATGACAGGAATGAGTGTGAGCTGACAAACTCCATCAGGAGATAACGATCACAGAAGCATGACAAGAATTAAAGTTCTTCATTCTACTGTCACTCCTTCATAACTCATCTTCATACTGGGAACCCCACTGGTTTCTCAGCCAAGTATGTCACGAGCTGAACTCTTGAAGTTCCGCCAGGCTCAGTCTCGTGGCTTTTCTCTGTATTTATATTTATTTGTTGTATTTTTTGTGCCTTTTGGTTTAGTCATCTGGTGTGGTTCCTGCAAATTTTAAACATGCAGTAGTACAGCCCTTGATTAAGAAACCCGGTCTCAATCATACCATGTTGGCAAATTTTAGGCCTATTTCCAAGCTGCCATTTCTCTCAAAAATTTTAGAGAAAATTGTCTATGCAGCTGAAATGTTTTCTGGATGAACACGGTATTTTGGAGATTTTTCAATCTGGTTTCAAAGCTCTTCATAGCACAGAGACAGCCTTGTTAAGAGTTTTTAATGATATTCTCTTGGCATGTGATTCAGGTGAATCTGCTGTTCTTGTGCTGCTTGATTTAACTGCTGCCTTTGACACAGTGGACCATCATGTTTTAATTTCCCATTTGCTGCACCTAGTGGGCATTTGTGCCACTGCCCTCAACTGGTTTAGGTCCTATCTGGCAGACAGGACTTTTAAAGTTAACATGTCTGGGTTTGAATCCTCTTCTGCTCCTCTGCCTTACGGGGTCCCACAGGGGCCAATTCTAGGGCCCATGCTTTTTTCTCTGTACATACTTCCACTGGGTTCCATTTTTACCTGTATGCTGGTGACTGTCAGGTTTATGTGTCACGGTGGCCCTCGCGAGCCACCATAAGATGCCAACAAGTCACCGGTGAGTTTGCAATGGTGTTTATTCAGGGTAAGGAACAGAGGATAATAGAAGGTAACATGAAGTACAAAGTAAAGAGCCACGGTGGGCTAAAACACACTATAATGGGAACGGGATAACAACATGGTAAACTTACAATCGTAACGACGAGTAGACAGCGTCTGAGCCGGGGGATGCCTGATGCGTCAGACGATGAAGAGTTTTCACAGAGGTTTAACAGGAGTTTAACAGAGACTGCTGCATCGGGGTGCATTCAGTGCCCGCTTTTAACGCCGGACACTAATGACCACGAATGCAGCACAACTGTTCGGCTTTGACAGCAGGAAACTCCACCGGGCACTGTCACAATAAGAGCCTGGGGAGTCAGAAGGGACACACTGCTGTCAAAGCCAGAAAAAGATGATATAAGACCCAAGCGCGGACGAGACCGGCGCTCGGATCATGACAGTACTTCCCCCTCGAGGGCGGGCTCAGAACGCTCAGTGACACCCAAGCCCCCCCCCCCCCCCCCAGGGTGGGCGGAAGGGGCGCAGGTCAGGCGGGAGCGAACCAGAAAAGACAAAAAAAACCATGGCAACGGGAGCGCGTAGGCAGACAGAGGGAGAGAAAAAAAGAAAAAAGAAAAGACAACGCTCCCATGCACAAATTATAACCAAGATAGAACATAGAAGACGATCACAGGGGAAAATAACGGCGAACAGTATAATCAGAAAAATACACCACGAACGAGGCAGATTAAAAGAATAACACCACTACAGGGTAAAACAATAGAGAAAACAATATCCCAAAAGGCAGCACACACACCAACTGCTTCAGCAATAAATGGACATTAGACAGAGGGGAAAAAAAACACAAAACACCGACTAAGGAAAAAGTGAGAGATGCATAATTACAGACACAAGGCCCCCCGCACATCCCAAAAGTTTACAGACATAATGAAGATGGAAAAACCCAGGATGACGGGAGTCCTGGTTCTGAGGCATGGAGGCTGATAGTTCGGGGGGCCACCCAGCATCAAACGGCCATAACGCAGGCAGGGGGAAAACGGACAGTTCGGGCGGCCTACCACAGTCCCATGCCCGGAAACAAAGAATTTCAGGCGGCTGGACCAGGTCGCCAAACAGGTAGTCCAGTGGGTCGGGTGGCCGGCCCAGAGAGCCAAATGGGTGCAGCAGTCCTTCAGGCGGCCAACCCGCATCGCTTAGCCACCAGGACCGCAGGGGAGAGAGCAACAACGGCCTCCCTGCAGAGGGGAATAGCGAGGGTGAGCCGGGCCAAGGATGAGGGGTCCAAACAGCACTCTATAAAGCTCCTTTTGGCAAAGTAAATCTGTTTGGCACAATAAGGGAGGCGGATTTCTTTTCTGCTCACCTAGTAGCTGCTTTACAGGAAAAGGGTAAAAAACAACTTGCTGAATGAACGGATTGGAATTGGATTACCTGGACTGTACACATTTCCCCCTCACATGCCCAAAGTAAGTCAGTTTACCATGGTGTGCTTGCATTGTGTCCTTCACCCCTTTCCCTCCATCCAGGCCCGGCCCCGCCTGCCTGCAGCGTCCCCCTGGAACTCCTTCACTTTTTCCCTGTTCCAGTGTGTTCCTCCACTGTCTCCGGCTCCTATGTCAAAGTGGATGAGCCTCCCTTGTTCAGCAGCATTTTCCCAGTGGACCTGTCAGCATGAAACACAGTGTGCCACTACTGCCTTTCTATTCGTCATACTCACCCCTGTTCTGCTCGCTCCTTCCAGTGTTGCCAGATCCTCACAGCAAATCGTTACTGCACCATTTATTGCACAACCTTGTAAATAAAGATGGTTGTCACTTTACCTTCTGCCTCAACTGTGTTGCTTTTTGGTCTAAACTCATAATCTCTAACAATCTGTAGTTTGAGAAACACTTTGAATTTTTTGGCAAAACAGTCATAATCTCTCTAAGTGCTCCGGCCACTGAGTTACAGTCATCTAAACATAGTGAACTTGAAGAAAATAAATTTGGCCTGGGTGTTTTTTTGGATACAAATGCTTGCAAATAACACACAGCTTCAGATCCAGGCTGGAAAATGCAACAGAAATGTAGAACCAAGTGTTATCCAGCTGAGGTCAAAATTTTGTAACAATACCACAAAAAATGAATATATTACACAGCTTTTTCCTCAGGCTGTTCCCAGGCGTTTTGGAACTGTGCCAAATTGTGCCAAATGGCACAGTTTGGAAAAACGTCTGTAACTTTTGAATGATTCAATGTAGAGGCTTCATTTTGGGCTCTAATGAAAGGTCACACTCAGAGCTGTGTCTGTGTGTGTGTGTGGGGGGGGGGGGGTTGCCCCCCCCCCTCGCTACAGAGGACGGAAATCGGCCATCGCTACATGATGGATTAGCCTCATGTGGGATGTGGGACAGCAGCTCAGTCACCGCGGCTCCCCCCCGCCTCGCTACAGAAGAATAGTCAGGAATAAAGAATAATTTAGCTTATAACACCTTACCTCTTCACAGCAGCGTCCTGGCGAACTTCTCTTCCCCACTGTCAGACGAACGCGATGCTGGTCCGCTCGTGGTTCTGGTCTCGCGACCCGATCAAAACATAATTCCATTATTGCGGTTTTGTGCTTCCATGATTGCGGTTTTTGGCAAAAGATTTTTCAAAACAAATAACAGTAGTAATTAAAAAAAAGACTGGCGAAGGCGTGTGTGTCACTCAGCCTTCGTCGTCAGCCTCCGTCGGTCTATGATGACCATGGAAGAAATCATAGCATCTACTCTGCTGGAACAAAAAATAAGCACCGCCTGTGGCCGAACATGCCGATGCGCGAATGCTGTCACACAGGTTGCATTTGTGGGTGGTCTCCGTGCTGCTGGGTCTGTGACAGTTCTTTCTGTGAGTCCTTTTTTGATCCGCTCCAGCAGTCAGTCTTCACCCAGCCTTAAAAAAAAAACAGCTCGCAAACTTCTCTGCTTCAATTGGCTCACTGCATTCACAGCCTTGGTAGGCGGGTCCTTCTGGCTAGGTTTTCAGTCATTGGTTCTTCAAGGTTTCAGAAACCCAATTCAAGGCTCTTATTAGTCGAATGAGAGGTCAATCAGATGAACTAATCTGTTCGCGGCTGTGTCTGCAGCTTTTATTTTCAGTGCGCGCTTGGATGCCACTACATCACCATCCCCACCTACATCACCATCTCCATCATGCGTCCTAGAGCGCACGAGAGCGCCCTCGTGCGCTCTAGGACGCAGAGACTTGCCCGTCTGCGATACAACGGAGCGTAAGAGGTTAAGACAGGCTTCTAACTTGGCTAATTGATTACTATCATCTGGCTTCATTGACAGGTATAATTGTTTGTCATCTGCATAACAATGAAAATGTTAACTTGAAGTGTCAAGACACCGGCAACTGGTAAAGAAAATAACTCCCTTTAAATAGGGTAAAAACACCATTACATCAGTTCACCTCAGGTCAGGTCAGGCATTGGTTTTCTTCCTACCAGATAACCATGAAAACTGGTACTACCTGTCTCATGGGTCAGGCCGTCGGCGACTCAACCGGCAACCCCACCCTTCCGAGGGTGTGGAGGGTGAAACCGGGCATCCTGGCGGAACTAAAAACAATATCTGTCTTAAGGTCTGTGGTGGACTTTTGCCAGTCAGTGCATCGTGACATGCACTACACAAAGAGCAGAGATAAACAAACCTATCATCTGGTCAGTCACTGCAACAGATACTGGAGTCAGTTTGTCTTGGCCTGTCCTTGCCACTGATAATACCTCTATCTGCCAAGAATGTGCTGCTAGTCCAGCAGAAGCTAACAGTACTCAAATACTTTGCAAGCAGTTTCATGAAATGGTCAGTCAGAAAGCAACTCATAATGGCTTGGACGTCGCCTGGGTTAACAAGGCCAATAGTTCCTGGCAGCGTAGGGTGAAGGACAGAGCTGTGTGGAGGAATCTGATCAGACCTAAATGAAACAGTCATTGTCGCCCCCAACAGACTGCTATGATAATGATGATGACATAAGTGGTGAAAGGTGTGGGTTCACATGAGCAGGCAAAAAGGTAACAATGAAAAGTGATTGGGATAAGCTGGAAGTAATGAGATGAGGTCACACTGGCTGGCAGCTGACAGGGCTACGCCCACACGAGGCACCAATCAGAAAATGCCCTGACAGCTGTCAACATCAAATAATCAGTAGAATAAATTATAATCTGTCATGGATCGCCTCTACCGAGGTGCAGTGAGGAGATGGATTCACATGCAGGGATTACACCACAGATCAATTTATTAAAGAGTTCAAACCCAAAAACTAGTGCAGACATACAAAAATGCACAGAGATTAAACTTACAGGACTTCACAATGTAACGTGTTGTAGCCACGCCGTAACATGGCGGAGAATCATCAAGCAAAACCATGGGGTAACGTGGTGGTGACAAACACATGGCAAGCACAATAATCCAGCAGTGAGTACAAGACTGATGGAACAGTGATAAGATGCACCTGAGTGAGGAAGAGGGACGAGTAATCAAAGAACAGGGATCAGCTGTCAAAGTTTGACAGGGGAAAGGGGGGGCGGTGGCTGACAGCAGACAGGAGACAACAAAGCCCAAAACCACTGACCGCTGCCAGTCACAAAATAAATACAAACAAAACCAAAGGCAGACTAAAGAATAACTATAAATAACTCAAGAGATGATAAAATAACCAAAAATATGAACAAATAAAAACACCAAAATACAACAGAACATGGAAACACAAGTAACATCACGACAAGGCCATATGGAGCTCAAAAGGTAACATGAAACACAGATAACTGAGAAACAGGAAGACACCATGAAGCCGGGCTCAGGAGGAGCCTAAGCCCGGTTCATGACATAAACAAGTACAACTGACAAAGAGGTATCAATAATACAGAATCAGAATATAGTGGAACTAAGACATAAACAGGAAAATAGAAAACATGCAGGGATAACTATCAATCAATCAATCAATCAACTTTATTTATAAAGCACTTTAAAAGCAACACTCGCGACACAAAGTGCTGTACAGCAAGAGAACCTAAAAGCAGGGAACTAACAAAAAGGGCGCTAACACAAGAATCACAGTAAAAAAAAAAATAAACAAATCCATCCATCCATCCATCTTCTTCCTCTTAATCCTTTTCAGGTCGCGGGGGGGCTGGAGCCTATCCCAGCATCTTTGGGCGGGATGCAAGGTCCACCCTGGACAGATCGCCAGTCCATGGCAGGGCCAACACAGAGAGACAGACAACCATTCACTCTCACAGTCAGACCTAAGGACAATTTAGAATCCCCAGTTTGATGCCAATTAACCTAACTTGCATATTTTTTGGCATCTGGGAGGAAACTGGAGAAATCGCGGAGTAAACCCACGCAGACACGGGGAGAACATGCAAACTCCACACAGATCACTGTTGGTCGGGGGCTGGGATCGAACCCAGGATCCCCTGGCCAAGGGTGAGTTGCTGTGCTGCCACATTGCTAACCACTCCGCCACTGCGCCGCCAAAAAAATAAAATAAATAAATTCATGAATAAAATAAAAGGTAAAATAAAAATCCATTTCATTCAATAAAATCAATGTCTCATACTGGGTCGAAGGCCAGGGAGTAAAAATGTGTTTTAAGACGTGTTTTAAAAATGGACAGTGAAGGTGCTCATCTAATGTCCAGGGGTAAATCATTCCATAACCTGGGGGCCATGATCGAAAAGGCTCTGTCCCCTCTGAGCTTGTGCTTCGCCTTTGGTACCTCCAAAAGCAGCTGTTCAGCTGACCTAAGGGACCGGGAGGGAGCGTAGGGATGCAGAAGCTCAGAGAGGTAAGGCGGAGCAAGACCATTCAAGGATTTAAAAACAAATAAAAGAATTTTAAAATGAACTCTAAAATACACGGGCAGCCAGTGGAGTGAAGCTAAGATGGGTGTGATGTGATCTCTTCCACGTGTACCTGTTAAAAGATGAGCAGCGGCGTTTTGAACCAGCTGCAGACAGGAAAGAGATGACTGGCTGACACCGGCGTAAAATGCGTTACAGTAATCCAGCCGAGATGAAATAAAAGCATGGATTACTGTTTCCAGGTGTGGTCTAGAGAGAATGGGTTTTACTTTTTCTAAACGCCTTAGATCAGGGGTGTCCAAACTACGGCCCGCGGGCCAACTGCGGCCCGCGGTCCATTTTTAATTGGCCCGCAAGAATTTTTTTAAATAGAATAGAATATGGCCCACACTTCAACTTTTGCCTGAGTGTATTGCACTTCTTAGTTTTAACACCAGGGGGAGCTACTGTTGATCAAGGCAGTTGCTCCACCAAAAAGGACAATCACAGAATAAATTTACCCCAAGTTACTCAACATGGCAGAACCAAAGAAGCGGAAGGTAGAAAGTGAGTGCAGAAAATTTCAGACACGGTGGGAGAGTGAATATTTCTTCAAAGAGTTCAAGGGGAAGTGTGTCTGTTTGATCTGCACTGAAACTGTGGCAGTTATGAAAGAGTATAATGTACGACGTCATTATGAAACTAAACATCAGGCCTATGCATCCTACACTGGTGCTGAGCGAGAGCAGAAAGTAAAGCAAATGGTAGCTATCCTGCAGGGTCAGCAACGGTATTTTTTTCGTGCTCAAAAAGTCCAGGAAAAGGCTACAGTAGCCAGCTATGAGGTCGCCCAACTCATCGCAAGACATGGCAAGCCTTTTTCAGATGGAGGCTTGATAAAACACTGCCTCGTTAAAGTCGCCGAAATAATGTGCCCGGAAAAAGTGCAGGACTTCAACAACATCAGCATGTCCAGAAATACAGTTGCGCGACGCATTGAAGACTTGTCAGCCATCCTTCGGTCCAAAGCGCAGCATCACTGCTCCCACTGAGTGCAAAGCCGTTCCCATTTTAGGTGAGTAAAAATATATTCCACAGTACCCGTGTGTTAATAAGCATGCATGTGCAGGTACACATGCGACAAATATCAATAATGCACATCAATTCTGTTGCTACCCTGCTTTTGCGCACCACTTTCTTATATGCGTTTTTCTTGTTAACTCACAGAGTACACACCGCTGTGCACAGCGCACACACTGCGCACGCAAAGTCAGCTGATCTCATCTGATGCAGATTTGCTCCTTGATCAAGTGACATTTGTCCGGATTTTTTGCACGAGTGGCGTCGGATCAGCACCGCGGCTGGATGGACCAATTTACATACCCAGCACAGCTGATACTCACCAGAATAATTTACTAAAATTATATGCACTCCTTGTGGTCTATATTAATCATATATTCCATAACCTACATATGTTGAAGCATGTGGAAATGTTTAGCAATTACATATGTAAAGGACTTCACACCTCTGAAAGGACAAAGGCTCTCAACCGCCGAGTGAAGAACAAAGACGTTCCCAGACACGGCGGAGGAGACCGGAGGAGCCACCCTCACCCCCTAAGGCGAGGAGAGGAAATACCAAGACAATGGGGGGATTAAGATAATGAGGGATGTCAGCCTTTGTTATGCATGTCTTTTGTTGTGTGCAAGTATAAAGCCAGTGAGCTGGAGACATTCTGCCTCTTTTCTCCTTCTGCCACTCTGCACCAGATGAGACTTGTTAGGAGAGCTGATTATTAAACTTTGTTTAAAAATCAAATCGCCTCTTCATTTCCAAGCTCTTCTACACTCCTGTTATTAAGTCCAATTCAGTCTGTTAATGTTGATAACCATTTCAAACGAACGTTAATAGGTGTGTTGCTAAGCCCAATTGTTTTTTTCTCTGTACTGTAAATCTTCTGTCTAAGAAGAAATCTGAGGCTGCTGTTCTGAGAATGAGCTACCAAAGCTTTTTCTGAATAAATCAGTAAAGATCCATTTATGGAAAGCTGTGATGAAGGCAGTTTTGTCTTTAATTATATTCAACAATATAACATATTTGTCCACTTTTAATTGATTTTTCTAACTTTAATACACTAAAGTTAAGGCTATATACATAATTTCTAGTAAGTGGCCCAGCCCCTTCTGTATTTTTATGTATGTGGCCCTCAGTGAAAAAAGTTTGGACACCCCTGCCTTAGATGAAAGAAGCTGGATTTTACCACAGAACAAATCTGCGTGTCTAATTTAAAATCATTGTCCATGATAAAACCAAGGTTCCTAGCTGTGGATTTAACATAAGGAGTAAGAGGGCCCAAGTATACAGGAAGGGACTCACAGGGGCGACTAGGTCCAAACACCATCACTTCGGTCTTCTTATCATTAAAATTTAGGAAGTTTAGGGCCATCCAAGACTTTATGTCTTCAGTGCACGCCAGGAGTGAGTTTATTGATGAGGCAGCTTTTTGTTTTAGAGGGACATAATGTCATGATCCGAACGCCGATCTCGTCCGCGCTGGGGTCATACATCATCTTTTTCAGGCTTTGACAGCAGTGTGTCCCTTCTGGCTCCCAGGGCTCTTACTGTGACAGCGCCCGGTGGAGCTTCCTGCTGTCAAAGCCGAACAGCTGTGCTGCATTCGGGGTCATTAGTGTCTGGTGTTAAAAGCTGGCGCTGAGTGCACCCCGATGCAGCAGTTTAGTTTAGTTTAGTTTAGTTGAAAAGGGACAATGCAATTTCATAAAACACATGATTACACATGGTTAAAAAAGCCAGAATTAGCCAAAAGGCTAGTTTTCATCTGTAGTCCTCTGGCCAAGATGTAAAAAAGCAGTAAAATGCATCTACAAGAAAAAAACATGGTTAGACATTTAAGAGGGCACTAATGTAACAAATAACATATACATAACAAACCGTACATTTAAACACAACATCAAACATCACAGCAGACTTATCTTTTAGTGTTGGCAGCTGTAGGTGTTTATAAGCCACATTTTCAATTTTTTTGTGAAGGCCTTGAATGTTGTGAGTGTGGAGATGTGTGGAAAGGATGAGGCTGAGTTATTTCTCAAGTTCAATTTTATTCTTGACACACTCTACAAAATTTTTCAGCCGCTTGTATCCGCGATCTCGTTCTTTCGGTCATTACCCAAAGCTCGTGACCATAGGTGAGAGTAGGAACGTAGATTGACTGGTAAATCGACAGCTTTGCCTTAGAACTAAGCTCCCTCTTCACCACAACAGACCGGTACAACGTCCGCATCACTGCAGATGCTGCTCCAATCCGTCTGTCGATCTCTCGCTCCATTTTCCCCTCACTCGTGAACAAGACCCCAAGATACTTAAACTCCTCCACTTGGGGCAGGAGCCTGTCCCCAACCCGGAGAGGACAATCCACCTTTTTCCGGCTGAGGACCATGGACTCGGACTTGGAGGTGCTGATTCTCATCCCAGCCGCTTCACACTCAGCGGCAAACCGTCCCAGCAAGAGCTGTAGGTCATTGCTGGATGAAGCCAACAGGACAACATCATCTGCAAACAACAGAGATGAGATCCTGTGGTAATGACCGAAAGAACGAGATCGCGGATACAAGCGGCTGAAATGAGCTTTCTCCGTAGGATTGCTGGACTCACCCTCAGAGATAGGGTGAGGAGCTCAGTCATCCGGGAGAGGCTCAGAGTAGAACCGCTGCTCCTCCACATTGAAAGGAGTCAGTTGAGGTGGTATGGGCATCTGATTAGGATGCCTCCTGGACGTCTCCCACTTGAGGTGTTTCAGGCACGTCCCACTGGGAGGAGACCCCGGGGCAGACCCAGGACTCGGTGGAGAGACTATGTCTCCCAGCTAGTCTGGGAACGCCTTGGTATCCCCTCTGAAGAGCTGGAGCAGGTGGCTGGGGAGAGGGAAGTCTGGGCTTCTCTGCTTGAACTGCTGCCTCCGCGACCCGGACCTCCGGAAAAGCGGTAGAAGATGGATGGATGGATGGATGGACACTCTACAAAATACAAATCAGAAAAGAGGCAGAACCCCCAACCTCTGCCAGTCTTATACCCCTGACATCAAAGCACAAAATCTCATTGTCTTTAAATCCCAAACACAATGCATCCCCCCTGCAGTTCCTCTCTTCCACCCAAACCTCGGTGGTCAGGAAATCCTTCATGCCCATCTCTTTGCATATCCAAAGGTCAACACTCACATCCTCCTCATCTCCCTAGGAGGTCCAGACCTTTTGTTCCTCTTCAGACATGAAGCCAAAGTAAGCACACAGGAATATATATGAGAGCATATGAACGGTCATATACATGTGAGCCCGTGAAACTACATATGTGCACCACATATAACCCCCCCAAACGTCTAAGAGGGAACAACCAAACACAGATTGCATGTCATAATAAAATCATCATACATCAGTCCACATGCTGTCTTGGTCTCAACCGTCTGCCGTATCTGCTGCAGGCGGGCTTAACCTCTTCTGCGGCGCCCTCCTGCGGTGGAGCTGTTGTCTAGGGATTAAAACTGTTAGTCAATCTCTGTGGGTGTACTGGGGAATGCTCCCTAGGGGGTCTACCCCATCACGGGGCTCTCGCCAACTGCACAGTTTCGTCAGCCATCACAAAAGCAGGTTTGAGTCTGTCTATGCCAATCCTCTCCTTTCTGCCACCCAAATCTAGCAAAAAATGCTTATCACCTGTTTTCAGCACCCTGAATGGTCCATCGTATGGCGGTCGCAGAGCTGTGCGGTGGGCATCATGCCTAACAAAAACAAACTCCGCATTTTTTAAAGCTTTAGGCACAAAAACACGCGGAAAACTGTGGTGAACGGGGCCGGGTAGGGCACTCGGGCCATTGCTATTCTGCAAACGCTGAGCAGAGGAGAACTCTGGCGCTGGGTTGTCAGGGAGAAACTCTCCGGGCAGCCGAAGCGGCTGTGCAAACACTAGCTCCGCTGGGGAGGCGTCTAAATCCTCTTTAGGTGCAGAACGCAACCCCAATAAAACCCATGGCAGTTTGTCAACCCAATTTGCATCCGTAAGCGACACTCTGAGAGCAGCCTTCAGCGACCTGTGAAAACGTTTGCATAACCCGTTAGCCTGCGGGTGATACGCAGTCGTGCGGTGGATCGTTGCCCCCAGGCTGCGGGCCATCGCTGACCAAAGTTCGGAAACAAATTGTGGGCTTCTGTCAGACGTAATATCCGACGGAACTCCAAAACGCGCTACCCATGCAGTTAAAAAAGCGCGCGCCACCTCCTCGGCTGTAGTTGACGACAGGGGAACCACTTCCGGCCAGCGTGTGGTGCAGTCAACCATTGTCAGAAGATATGTGCAGCCCTGCGAGGGCGGTAGGGGGCCTACGAGGTCCACGTGGACTGTATCAAACCTTTTAGCTGGAATATGAAACGGCTCCAAAGGAGCTCTCGTGTGTCTATGCACTTTGGACCGCTGGCAAGCTATGCAGGCTGCCGCCCACTCTCTAACCTGTTTACGCAGGCCCGGCCATACAAATTTCTCCCCCACCATTTTGATCGAAGCGCGCACCCCCGGGTGTGCCAGAGAATGAACCGAGTCAAAAACGCGGCGGCGCCACAAGGCCGGCACCACCGGACGGGGTCGCCCAGTGGAAACATCGCAGATTAGGGGGGGCATACCGTCTTGCAGCACCCTGTCCTCCAGCCTTAACCCTGTTGGTCCAGACTGGAGCGCGCGCACATCCGCATCGCCACCCTGCTCCGCGGCCATGGCTGCGTAATCTATCCCTACGCGGACTGGGGCAGCGCGCGCTTCCGCGTCGCTACCCTGGTCCGCGGTAACAGTTGCAAAATCTACCTCTACGCGGGCTGGAGCAGCCACGGCACGCGAGAGGCAGTCTGCCACCACATTAACTTTGCCCGCTACATGCTGGATATCGGTAGTGAACTCCTAAATTGCGGCCAGCTGTCTCTGCTGCCGGCCCGACCAAGGTTCTGAAATCTTGGCCATCGCAAAAGTCAGCGGCTTGTGGTCAACGAACACCGTGAAACGGCGCCCCTCCAGCCAAAACTGGAAGTGACGAACAGCCAAATGGAGGGCTAACAACTTCCTGTCGAATGCGCTGTATTTCCGCTCACTATCGCGCAAAGTCCTGCAGAAAAACGCGAGCGGCTGCCAGGCTCCAGCCACATACTGTTCAACAACCGCCCCTATGGCCACATCTGACGCGTCAGTAGTGAGCGCTATGCGGGCCGTTGGAACTGGGTGTGCTAACAACGCAGCGTTCGCCAAGGCTGTTTTGACTTCAGAGAATGCATGCTCCCGCTCGGGGGACCATTCAATTTTATTTGCGGGTTTTTGTTTTTTAAGCGCAGCGTACAATGGTTGCATGAGCTGCGCCGCGCGGGGAAGGAAACAGTTATAAAAATTCACCATTCCCAAAAACTCCTGTAACGCTTTGACCGTTTGTGGCTGGGGAAAATTTGCCACCGCGTGCATCTTGTCAGGCAGAGGAACTGCACCTTTGGGAGAGACGCGATGCCCCAAAAAATCAATCTGCGCCACCCCGAACTGACACTTCGCTGGGTTAATTATTAGCCCGTGCTCTGCCAACCTCCGGAAAACTGCCGTGAGGTGGATTTCGTGTTCGTCTTCGGACGCACTGGCTACTAAAATGTCGTCCAGGTAGACGAACACGAAAGGAAGATCGCGCAACACCGCGTCCATCATGCGTTGGAAAGTCTACGCTGCGCCTTTAAGCCCAAACGGCATACGCAAAAACTCAAAAAACCCGAAAGGAGTTATTACCGCTGTTTTGGGTATGTCCTCAGCGCGTACTGGGACCCGATGATAACCGCGCACCAAGTCTATCTTAGAAAAAACACGCGTCCCCGCCAAATGAACTGAAAAATCCTGGATATGTGGGATTGGGTAGCAGTCGTGTGCTGTAGCATTGTTCAGCCTGCGAAAATCACCGCAAGGCCGCCATGAGCCATCAGTTTTAGGGACCATGTGAAGCGGTGAAGCCCAAGGGCTGTTTGAACGTCTGATGATGCCCAATTTTTCTAGGTTGGCGAATTCCTCGCGTGCTATGGCCAGTTTAGCTGAATCCAAGCGCCGAGCTTTTGCAAAAACGGGCGGTCCGGTGGTAGTAATAAAATGCTCCACCCCGTGTTTAGCCACAGTCGCCGAAAACGTTGGCACCATGAGTGCTGGAAACTGATTGAGGAGTGAGTGAAACTTACCACCTGCAGCTGTGACGTTGGCTTGTGCTGTTGGCAGAGTCACCCGCGCTGTACAGGGAATAGAGGAAAAAGAGAGTGCATTAACCAGGCGTCTGTTAACAAGATCGACCAAAAAACCATGTGAGCACAAAAAATCAGCACCTAACATGTTGAACTTGACTGTCGCTATGACGAAAGTCCACTCAAATGTACGGCCGTGGAAAGAGAGGGACAGGGTCGTCTTTGATTCCAAGATGGCGCCCACAGCGGTCGACATGGTGCTTCGCTGCGCTCTTTGTTTGTTTTTGTTTGTCAATTGTGTGTCTGCTTGCACTTATACCCGTGAAGAACTTTTAAATATCAGGACTTTGACCCCCACGGACCTCCTCCCAGTTTTTCTAGCCCCTGCCGCCGATCTGGTTTATTGTTTGGCTCGGAAAGTGAGACGGCGGAAGAGAGGAAGACGAGCGGGCGCTCTCGTACGACTTCGCAGGAGAGGCTCGCGAACGGCGCTGCCTGGCATATTTCTGTCCAATACCAACTCTCTCTCTAACAAGGTGGATGAACTGAGACTGCTGATGCGTTTTAAGGACCTCGCCTCCTCAGCTGTCCTCTGCTTTACTGAGACCTGGCTCCGGGAAAATATACCGGACAGCGCGCTGCGCCTCGACAGCTTTCAGCTCTTCCGTGCTGATCGTGACACAGAGCTTTCCGGCAAGACCACAGGAGGCGGTGTCTGCTTCTACATCAACTGTAGCTGGTGCTCTGATGTAACGGAAATTTCCAAACACTGTTCTCCTGCCTTGGAATTTCTTGTTATCAACTGCAAGCCTTTTTATTCCCCACGGGAATTTGCTTCTTTTATACTGATCGCTGTGTACGCCCCTCCCGACGCGGACACGCGCGAAGCTCAGCGCGTGCTCGCGGATCACATTCAACACACAGAGCGGAGTTTTCCAGACTCGCTGATTATTGTGGCTGGCGACTTTAATCAGTGCAATCTGAGCCACGATCTCCCCCGCTACAAACAGTTTATTAAATGCCCCACCAGAGGATTAAACACACTGGATCACTGTTACACCACAGTGAAAGACGCATATCGCGCTGTCCCTCGAGCTGCGCTGGGATTATCTGATCACGTGATGGTTCACCTCATTCCCACATACAGACAGAGATTGAAGCTCACTAAACCTGTTGTGAGCACTACGAAGATACGGACCAGTGATGCTGAGGAGAAGCTGGAAACGTGCATGGAAATATCTGACTGGGGCATGCTTAAAGGAGCCACGCATGATCTGGATGAGTACACGGACACTGTGAACTCATATATCCACTTTTGTGAAGAGAACATTCTTCCATCACGCACCAGGGTGAGTTACTCTAATGACAAACCCTGGTTCACAGCTAAGCTCAGACAGATCAGGAAGGAGAAGGAAGCAGCGCTGAAAAGTGGAGACAGGGACTGCTACAGGGAGGTTAAATACCGGTTTAACAGAGAGCTGAAGAGGGCTAAATCTGTGTACTCAGAGAGACTCCAGCAGCAGTTCACTGCTAATGATTCGGCTTCCGTGTGGAGAGGACTGAGGCAGATCTCCAACTATCGGCCTCAGGCTCCTAAAGGTCAGGATGACAAAGCCCTTTGTCAGAGACTGTCCCAACACTATGCCCGTTTTGACACCTCGTCATCTGTGTCCAACTCCCCCCCTCCCTCCAGCTCCACAGCCTCCACATTCCCTACTTCATTTAAGGCACCCCCCCCCACCTCCCCCCCTCCCCTTATCATCAGTGAGCAGGATGTGCTCAAACAGTTCTCCAGACTGAACCCGCGCAAGGCCCCCGGCCCAGACGGCGTGTCTCCCTCCACCCTGAGACTCTGTGCGAAACAGCTGGCTCCTGTATTCACAGACATTTTTAACACCTCCCTTAAGTTATGCCACGTGCCGTCCTGCCTCAAATCCTCCACCATCATCCCTGTCCCCAAGAAGCCACGGATCACTGGACTTAATGACTACAGACCTGTAGCGCTCACCTCTGTAGTCATGAAGTCCTTTGAGCGCCTGGTCCTGTCCCACCTCAAGTCCATCACCACCCCTCTCCTGGACCCGCTGCAGTTTGCCTACCGAGCCAACAGGTCTGTAGACGATGCAGTCAACCTGGCCCTCCACTCCATCCTGCAGCACCTGGACTCCCCGGGAACCTACGCCAGGATCCTGTTTGTGGACTTCAGCTCCGCATTCAACACCATCCGCCCCGCTCTGCTCCGGGACAAGCTGTCCCTGCTCAACGTGCCTGACTCCCTCTGCAGGTGGATCATCGACTTCCTGACGGACCGGAGGCAGCATGTGCGGCTGGGAAAGACTGTCTCAGACTATACTAGCATCAGCACCGGATCACCCCAGGGCTGTGTACTTTCCCCCCTACTCTTCTCCCTTTACACCAACTCCTGCACCTCCAGCCACCAGTCTGTCAAGTTGATCAAGTTTGCGGACGACACCACCCTCATCGGGCTCATCTCCAACGGCGACGAGTCCGCCTACAGGAGAGAGGTGGCCCAGCTGGCGTCCTGGTGCAGCAATAACAACCTGCAGCTGAACGCTCTGAAGACAGTGGAGATGATTGTAGACTTCAGGAAAGTCACTACTCCTCTGCCCCCCCTCACCCTCTCAGGCTCTCCCATCACCACTGCTGATTCCTTCCGCTTCCTAGGCACTACCATCACCAGGGACCTCAAATGGGAGCTGACCATCAGCTCACTCATCAAAAAAGCCCAGCAGAGGATGTTCTTCCTGCGGCAGCTGAGGAAGCTCAAGCTACCCACCAAGATGTTAGTGCAGTTCTACACAGCCATCATCGAGTCCATCCTCACCACCTCCATAACCGTGTGGTACGCAGGAGCCACTGCCAGGGACAGACTAAGGCTGCAGCGCGTCGTGCGCACTGCTGAGAAGGTGATCGGCTGCAAGCTCCCATCTCTCCAGGATCTGTACATCTCCAGGACCCGGAGGCGTGCTGGCCGGATCATAGCCGATCCCTCACACCCTGGTCATGTACTGTTTGCCCCCCTCCCCTCTGGTAGAAGACTTCGGTCCATCCAGACTAAAACCTCCCGTCACATGAACAGCTTCTTCCCCTCTGCCATTAGACTGCTGAACACTAAGTGACTCTCGTGCACCATGTACAGCAGCTCAACCAGACTCATGTCAATCATCACTGTTTTCTTCCTGCATTACCGACTGCACTATATAGTTCTCCACAGTATCTGCTGCTGGCTAATATATATTTTAACTGTTGACCAGTATCACTTAATCTTATCCTACACTTTATTACATGTATAGTTTATTTCTCTTATCTTATCATGTTTAATGTTGCAGCATTGTACCGAGACAAATTCCTAGTTTGTGTACTACATGAACAATGGCAATAAACCTGATTCTGATTCTGATTCTGATTCTGATTCTCCCCGAAGGTCTTAATCGCCGAGCCGTTTGCTGCTGACGCTACAGGGCCACTGGAAGGCGCCAGCCGGTCAGCATAGGAAGGTGTGATGAAACTCAGCTGGGAGCCTGTGTCCACGAGGAAGTGCCTCCCCGATCGCGCGTCCCTCAGGTAGAGCAGCTTGTTCTCTTCACCAAGAGCCGCAGCTGCTACCGACTCCCGGTCTTGGCGTTTCCCGAGTGCTTGAACTGGCACAGTGGAATGCACTTGCGTGCCCTCTCGGCGAAACGGCGATGGTAAAAGCAAAGGACGTCGTCCGCTCCGCGTCTCCTGGCTTCCGCCGCTGCTGTCGTCGGTGAGTCTGGTGCTGCAGCCTCTGGCCCCCTGCCATCTCCGGATGTTGCGCCAAGTCTCAGTGACAGTTTCCTGAAGCATACAGCCTGATCAGTCCAGTCACTGCCTGAGTTCACAAGAAAGCGCTTCTGTTGCCATTACTTGATGAAATCCACACCTGTGATTCACCTGAGCTCGTGAGGTTTTCTGGTGTCACACCATGAACATTTAACCCTCTAAGGCTAAGTGACTGGACTGATCAGGCTGTATGCTTCAGGAAACTGTCACTGAGACTTGGTGTAGGATTAATGCATCAACTGCTTCCTGTGGGACAGGAAGGCCCATGACCTACTGTGGAACCTCACCCCCCCAGCCAGTCGCAGCAGATGACTGCCCCTCCCTGAGCCTGGTTCTGCTGGAGGTTTCTTCCTGCTGAAAGGGAGTTTTTCCTCTCCACCCTCACCAAGTCCTTGCTCACAGGGGATCGCCTGATTGCTGGGGTCTTTCTGCAATTGTGGCGGTTTCCCCTACAGTTGAAAGTGCTATGAGATGACTGTTGTGAAATGGTGCTATATAAATAAAGTTGAATTGGATTGAATTGAACCATCCCCCAGGCATGTGGGTATTACCACAGTTCTTCCCCCAAACTTTGTCTGCCTTTAGGATCAGTGTGAAACATCACACAAGTATATTTCTGTGTGGAAGATGGTTTAAAAAGTGGTGCCTAAATTAAAAGAATACAATGACATATTTATATTCACTAATTACTGAAATTATCTAGCTTGATATTTATTTAAATTTGGATTTTGAAAAGCCAAATATTGTTGCCAATTAAACAACATGAGCTAAGTTGAAAGCAAACCTGTGTGTAAAGTCACAGTAATGACAGGAATGAGTGTGAGCTGACAAACTCCATCAGGAGATAACGATCACAGAAGCATGACAAGAATTAAAGTTCTTCATTCTACTGTCACTCCTTCATAACTCATCTTCATACTGGGAACCCCACTGGTTTCTCAGCCAAGTATGTCACGAGCTGAACTCTTGAAGTTCCGCCAGGCTCAGTCTCGTGGCTTTTCTCTGTATTTATATTTATTTGTTGTATTTTTTGTGCCTTTTGGTTTAGTCATCTGGTGTGGTTCCTGCAAATTTTAAACATGCAGTAGTACAGCCCTTGATTAAGAAACCCGGTCTCAATCATACCATGTTGGCAAATTTTAGGCCTATTTCCAAGCTGCCATTTCTCTCAAAAATTTTAGAGAAAATTGTCTATGCAGCTGAAATGTTTTCTGGATGAACACGGTATTTTGGAGATTTTTCAATCTGGTTTCAAAGCTCTTCATAGCACAGAGACAGCCTTGTTAAGAGTTTTTAATGATATTCTCTTGGCATGTGATTCAGGTGAATCTGCTGTTCTTGTGCTGCTTGATTTAACTGCTGCCTTTGACACAGTGGACCATCATGTTTTAATTTCCCATTTGCTGCACCTAGTGGGCATTTGTGCCACTGCCCTCAACTGGTTTAGGTCCTATCTGGCAGACAGGACTTTTAAAGTTAACATGTCTGGGTTTGAATCCTCTTCTGCTCCTCTGCCTTACGGGGTCCCACAGGGGCCAATTCTAGGGCCCATGCTTTTTTCTCTGTACATACTTCCACTGGGTTCCATTTTTACCTGTATGCTGGTGACTGTCAGGTTTATGTGTCACGGTGGCCCTCGCGAGCCACCATAAGATGCCAACAAGTCACCGGTGAGTTTGCAATGGTGTTTATTCAGGGTAAGGAACAGAGGATAATAGAAGGTAACATGAAGTACAAAGTAAAGAGCCACGGTGGGCTAAAACACACTATAATGGGAACGGGATAACAACATGGTAAACTTACAATCGTAACGACGAGTAGACAGCGTCTGAGCCGGGGGATGCCTGATGCGTCAGACGATGAAGAGTTTTCACAGAGGTTTAACAGGAGTTTAACAGAGACTGCTGCATCGGGGTGCATTCAGTGCCCGCTTTTAACGCCGGACACTAATGACCACGAATGCAGCACAACTGTTCGGCTTTGACAGCAGGAAACTCCACCGGGCACTGTCACAATAAGAGCCTGGGGAGTCAGAAGGGACACACTGCTGTCAAAGCCAGAAAAAGATGATATAAGACCCAAACGCGGACGAGACCGGCGCTCGGATCATGACAGTACCTCCCCCTCGAGGGCGGGCTCAGAACGCTCAGTGACACCCAAGCCCCCCCCCCCCCCCCCCCCCCCCCCCCCCCCAGGGTGGGCGGAAGGGGCGCAGGTCAGGCGGGAGCGAACCAGAAAAGACAAAAAAAACCATGGCAACGGGAGCGCGTAGGCAGACAGAGGGAGAGAAAAAAAGAAAAAAGAAAAGACAACGCTCCCATGCACAAATTATAACCAAGATAGAACATAGAAGACGATCATAGGGGAAAATAACGGCGAACAGTATAATCAGAAAAATACACCACGAACGAGGCAGATTAAAAGAATAACACCACTACAGGGTAAAACAATAGAGAAAACAATATCCCAAAAGGCAGCACACACACCAACTGCTTCAGCAATAAATGGACATTAGACAGAGGGGAAAAAAAACACAAAACACCGACTAAGGAAAAAGTGAGAGATGCATAATTACAGACACAAGGCCCCCCGCACATCCCAAAAGTTTACAGACATAATGAAGATGGAAAAACCCAGGATGACGGGAGTCCTGGTTCTGAGGCATGGAGGCTGATAGTTCGGGGGGCCACCCAGCATCAAACGGCCATAACGCAGGCAGGGGGAAAACGGACAGTTCGGGCGGCCTACCACAGTCCCATGCCCGGAAACAAAGAATTTCAGGCGGCTGGACCAGGTCGCCAAACAGGTAGTCCAGTGGGTCGGGTGGCCGGCCCAGAGAGCCAAATGGGTGCAGCAGTCCTTCAGGCGGCCAACCCGCATCGCTTAGCCACCAGGACCGCAGGGGAGAGAGCGACAACGGCCTCCCTGCAGAGGGGAATAGCGAGGGTGAGCCGGGCCAAGGATGAGGGGTCCAAACAGCACTCTATAAAGCTCCTTTTGGCAAAGTAAATCTGTTTGGCACAATAAGGGAGGCGGATTTCTTTTCTGCTCACCTAGTAGCTGCTTTACAGGAAAAGGGTAAAAAACAACTTGCTGAATGAACGGATTGGAATTGGATTACCTGGACTGTACACATTTCCCCCTCACATGCCCAAAGTAAGTCAGTTTACCATGGTGTGCTTGCATTGTGTCCTTCACCCCTTTCCCTCCATCCAGGCCCGGCCCCGCCTGCCTGCAGCGTCCCCCTGGAACTCCTTCACTTTTTCCCTGTTCCAGTGTGTTCCTCCACTGTCTCCGGCTCCTATGTCAAAGTGGATGAGCCTCCCTTGTTCAGCAGCATTTTCCCAGTGGACCTGTCAGCATGAAACACAGTGTGCCACTACTGCCTTTCTATTCGTCATACTCACCCCTGTTCTGCTCGCTCCTTCCAGTGTTGCCAGATCCTCACAGCAAATCGTTACTGCACCATTTATTGCACAACCTTGTAAATAAAGATGGTTGTCACTTTACCTTCTGCCTCAACTGTGTTGCTTTTTGGTCTAAACTCATAATCTCTAACAATCTGTAGTTTGAGAAACACTTTGAATTTTTTGGCAAAACAGTCATAATCTCTCTAAGTGCTCCGGCCACTGAGTTACAGTCATCTAAACATAGTGAACTTGAAGAAAATAAATTTGGCCTGGGTGTTTTTTTGGATACAAATGCTTGCAAATAACACACAGCTTCAGATCCAGGCTGGAAAATGCAACAGAAATGTAGAACCAAGTGTTATCCAGCTGAGGTCAAAATTTTGTAACAATACCACAAAAAATGAATATATTACACAGCTTTTTCCTCAGGCTGTTCCCAGGCGTTTTGGAACTGTGCCAAATTGTGCCAAATGGCACAGTTTGGAAAAACGTCTGTAACTTTTGAATGATTCAATGTAGAGGCTTCATTTTGGGCTCTAATGAAAGGTCACACTCAGAGCTGTGTCTGTGTGTGTGTGGGGGGGGGGGGGTTGCCCCCCCCCTCGCTACAGAGGACGGAAATCGGCCATCGCTACATGATGGATTAGCCTCATGTGGGATGTGGGACAGCAGCTCAGTCACCGCGGCTCCCCCCCGCCTCGCTACAGAAGAATAGTCAGGAATAAAGAATAATTTAGCTTATAACACCTTACCTCTTCACAGCAGCGTCCTGGCGAACTTCTCTTCCCCACTGTCAGACGAACGCGATGCTGGTCCGCTCGTGGTTCTGGTCTCGCGACCCGATCAAAACATAATTCCATTATTGCGGTTTTGTGCTTCCATGATTGCGGTTTTTGGCAAAAGATTTTTCAAAACAAATAACAGTAGTAATTAAAAAAAGACTGGCGAAGGCGTGTGTGTCACTCAGCCTTCGTCGTCAGCCTCCGTCGGTCTATGATGACCATGGAAGAAATCATAGCATCTACTCTGCTGGAACAAAAAATAAGCACCGCCTGTGGCCGAACATGCCGATGCGCGAATGCTGTCACACAGGTTGCATTTG